>JAAAKM020001141.1:0-15138 GCA_010016025.2 Alatinidae sp. Z8VKAUB7J3 | reverse complement strand
GAAAATAGTAAATCTCTTCCATGGTCAAGAAAGTGGTTACACAAAATGATATTTTTTATGTAAGTAATGGTAGAGAAAAAAATGGGACCCTGATAAAGGAAAGAAAGGCTTACCCTAGATTTCAAGGTCGGTGAAAGAACATTATTAGTGCAACTTCTTGCTGAGAAAAAAACATATAGCCTCCCATACATATCAAATTGGGATTAATGTAACAGTTTGTCAAATCACTTGAGAAGGAAAGCATATGTTTGGAGTATATATTTAAATCGTTTCCAGGACTTAGAACCTAGAAACTCAAAGCATGAGTGTTTGATGGTCCTGATATCAGGAAACTATTATTAACTTTTATGAATTTGTTAATTCAATAAATGACTCGGAGTTCCGTGTTTGGACATCCTTTACTGACATGGTAGAAAACATCTTAGGCAATCGCTGGCCCGAAAACTGCAAGAAGGTAATGGGAAAGTTATTTGAAGCCTCAGGACATGGGCGTTGATACCTATACTAAGGTTTATTGTTGAAATTGCCACTTGGATAAATTTCTAGAGAATTGTGGAGATGTGAATGATGAGCCAGAAGAACGATTCCATCAGGATATCAAAACAATGGAAGATATACCAGGACCGGTGGGGCAAACGAATGATGGCTGATTACTGTTCGAGTATGAAAACAAGATTAAATAACATTGAACATAAAAGGCAATCAAAAAAGGTTTTACTAAAGTTCTTCTGTTCACGAACGTTTTATTTTTGCTGATAATACATTAAACGATTTGATAAAAATACTCATTGGTCTTGGTATATTCAACCAAGTCATTTAAAGACTTAGGGCCCAATTAGTATTGCAAAAGTGCTATTTCTAGATAACCAGACCAGTTTTTGTTGATTCAATTACATATTCAGGTATCTTAACTGTTCTTCTTTAAGAAATATTGCCATCGGTCAATACCATATGCGCAGAAAATATATAAAAAATATGCTTTTTGCCCCAAAATGAGACATTTCTGTGCCTGATAAACGGTAGCTAACCAATAGAAACTAAGTTCATTTTCAGATTCAGCGCCCCAAAATTACCTAAAAAAGATGTTAAAAGTCTCGACACCATTTCAAAATTTTTGTTGTTGTTGACCAGTGTAATAGATGATGTATAGACTTTTATGACGTGTCACAAGACAGGTACAAAGGCGCTATGGTAAAACCTTCCTGTACCGAGCAGAAAACGTCTACTGGAAAAACTTTCGTCAAAAAAATCGAAGTCATAAAACAAATGTTCGTTAACAGTAATTATCCATTAACTGTCGTTGATAGTATAATTAATCAATTTTTAGCTCAGAAACTACTATCAGATACGACATCTGAAAGCAAACAAGATAGGATTATAGTTTTCTTCCGGGGCATCAGCCATCGCAAGCTGTCGCAGAAGAATAAACTCTGACAAAAATCGTCAGTCAGCACATCAAACCAACTCAAAGCGAAAGGAAAATATACTTAAAAGTACATTGCAAAGGCAAAAAGGTCTTCTTCTTCTTGTTTAGCCCAAGCAAATCCCCGACGACCATTATGTTTTATACCAATATACATGCCCAGATGCTGGATGTAATTGCGGCTCCTACATTGGACATACCACGAATATCCTGACAACAAGAGCCAAACAACACCACTACAATGGTGCAATAAAATAAATCTCATAGAGAAGAGCAGAAAACTGACATTAGAACCCATATGCTAACAATCTTCCTATCAAAGGACACAATAGAACTCATAAGTCACTTACATCAAAGAGTAAGTACGAAGGGTACATACGTACTCTGAATATTTACTCTACTTACACCCCTTCCCTTTAACTCTGAGTGAAAAATTTGTACGTCTATTGTCCTTATTATAACATTCTACCCTACGCGTGTCTAAACTGCACGCTTTTATTCATGAATCTATTTTAGCATAAAGCTATCAGTATATTCTGCAAACTTTTTCAGTCTAACTTATTTCTTCCCTTGAAAGTGACAGAAGTAATGTCGGAACGTTGTGCAGTTTACTCTATACGCTCGTTATCATTAATGGCTTTAAAAATCTTTGACGGCAAGTGCGTTCTTAGACAATTGAAGCGAGTTGCCATAAAGCCAACCAAGTTGCAGCGAGATATGTATTTTTACGAAATCGAACTAGAGTTCTTGAGAGAGAGAGGGGGTCACGTCAGCAGCCTCAGATTGGTGTGATACATGCGATCAGAGGAAATTATTGTCCAAATAATTATTGAAAGAAGATCTTCAAGACCTGCACATATAACTCAAGAACGATCAATGACCTAAACAGCTATGCTTTAGAAACCATGCTTCACAAACTCAGTACTATAAACTAGGATGTAACTACTGTATCCGAAACAAAAGTCAAATAAGAAAATTGAAATACATGAAACTACTGGCCATAAACTATGCTTCTCAAGCAATGACAAAATAAGGTCAAACGGAGTGGGCTTCTCGTCAACAAAACCTGCTTGCCTTTAGTGCATGGCAACCAACCAATATCCGACAGACTTGCTTTACTAAACATGAAAGGAAAATAATCTCAAATGACCTTCATTCAGTGTTACGTCTCTACATCTGCTCAACCCGATGAAGAAATTGCAGAACCCTATGACAATATTCATTCGATTATTGATAACATATCACAAAGAGATTATTTCTTCATCATGGGAGACTAAATTGCAAATTAGGTCAACTTCACACCTCCTTCCGATCTACAATTGGCAAACATGCGCCTGATACCGAAAATGCAAGAGGCAAGATAAAGGCTCAGTTCTGCGCAAGAAATAACTTAGTAGCCTCTAACACACTTTTTGGAAAGAGGAAGCTTTAAACATGGACTTCACCCAATAATAGAACCAAGAATCAAATTGACTTCATATCAACATGCAAACCCTCATCCCGCCAACATCTCCTCGATAGTTCTGCCTTGAATATGCCCGACATATCTGACCATCGCATTGTCCGAACAAATATCTGATTAAGCTTTTCCTGCCCAAGAAGCAAAATCGTCTTCCAACCTCCAAGTAGACCAGTTGAAGTAGCATGACGTAGCTGAACACTTTCAAATGGAACTGACAAATTGCTTCTCGGGCCTAAAAAGAGAAATTGATGCTGAAAACATATTTGACGTAATGTGTAAAGAAAAATGATAACGCTACAGCATTTCTCCATAAAAGACGTCCAAACATTCCCGAGTGGACGTCTACACAAACCAAAGAAACAATAGGTAACAAACATAAAATCTTTCTCAAGCTGCAAAAACTTGTGATATTTTGTTTTATATTATACATTATCTTGGCAGGAATCGAAGGAAGACATCATGGCTCGAGAATACATCATTTGCTCCAGCATTATCAGAATCATCAATCGCATCACCATTACGATCAATACCGTCATTATTATTATCATCATTATCATCATTTTCATTATTTTCATATCAGGTTGCGGTCGACCTGTTACTGGTAACATGTAACCCAGTGCTATCTGCCTCATGATCGGTCCGTCGGCAACTAAACCGGCTCCCTCACCAGATTCCACCTGGCGAGGTGGGTGTATGAACCAAGCAGGGCTAAAAACAAGACCTGTCGAAGGGTGGAGGAGCTCGGCGTAAGCTAACGGCCATCTACCCTATCTATGGGTCAAATGGAGTGAGAAGCTGACATATTACTATTATTATATTCCATTCTTTTTTCATGTCAGAGTGATTACATAAATACTCTCTACCTTCTTAATTATCTTGTATTTACCTAATACATCTTCTCTAACATCTACTCTGTACTATATTTCGTTTCATTCTAATGAATAAGTCTTATGCGTCGGAGGGCATACTAAGCCTTGATTGGTCAAACTTCCTGGAGATGATGTCTCGATAAAAACTCCTTTAGGAGTAGATTGGTTGTTGCCTATTGCCCAGACACGTACTCCTTCCTTAACTATTGATCTGGCGCAAATGCAATGGGGAATCTGGTTTACCAGGTCTGACCATGGCCTTGTTTCCAGCTCAAGTCATTAAATGCTGATTGTCGACTATATTGTCCCTTTATATGTCGGGCCTCGAGGCATATTATTGCGCTGTGACTACAGTCTTTTAGTTGAGGGTACCGGATTAGCAGTTTGCTGGTTGTTGCTCGGCCGGGCTTGTAATACAGGGGCCCGAACTCTCGAAGAAGCACTCAAAGAGGCTGCTCCATCAACAGTCGCATTATATTAGGGTATATGCAATGCCATGTCGTTCATGGATAGATGTCCTTGCATATATTTCCGATCGGCCTATCCTGAGGCCACAACTATGACTTACTCTGGGCTTGGGTTCTGACTGTGGTTCAGAGGGGCGTGAAGTTTTGCTCTCGGTTTCTTGCTCGATGGGTTCTCTAGTTGATATCTTATTATTTTCAGTTTTTTCTATGGACATTTTAAGTAAATATTCCAATTGCAAACCAGCCTCTTGTGATTCATCTGAACCTTTTTGTATCTCCTTCACTAATTTTGGTGGTCTGCATGGCAACTTTTTAGATTTGAAAGTTGAAAGTTATCTTAAACATTTTGATGTTCCTGGTTATCTCCCTCACACGCATGGTCTTGCCATTCCCTTTCAGCACTCTCTGCCTCTGGCTCAACAAGCTGACCTTGAAAATCAAGATCAACCCTATATATATCTCTGGCTTTCACTCCTTCACTCTACTAGCTACTTTTTCTTTCTCTACGTTCTTCATCATCACAGGATTTTTCTGTGCTTGAATCTATCTCAGATAAAATTAGCAGAACCTTTATGTTGCATCCCTCAGCCAACACTTTTGTGTGTGGAGACTTCAATATCTATCATCGTGACTGGCTTGTTCCCTCAAAAGTTACAAATGCTGCTGGGATAAGTGCTTTCAACTTTTCTGAGTCGCACGGTCTGTCACAACTTGTTGCCTTTGTAACAAGATTTCCTGAAAGAGCAAATCAAAACCCTTTTACTCTTGGTCTCTTTCTTACTTCGAATCCCAACATATGTTCTTTGTCTCACTCTTCTTATATGGGTAACTCTAATCATTTTGTAATCATGGCCTCTGTCTCTCTTGCCTCCAAAGGGGCTAGGAAATCCCCTTTACATTGTACACTTTACAGTTACGAGAAGAAACGCTGGGATAGTTTCCGTGATTTCCTACGTTACATTCCCCTAAAAGACATCTTCAATGTCAATCCATAACACTGTGCTTCAGAAATCTCATCTTGACTCCAAGATGGTATTGATACTTTTGTCCCTGGTGGAAAATTCCAATAAAAGCCTCATTGCTCTCCTTAGTTCTCACCAGCATGTGCAGCTACCATTGCCTATCGTAACCATTATTTCTATTTATTCAGATGAGATACTTCTTCGCAGAACGGGCAATTCTTTACTACTGCTTGCTAATCGTTGCAACAGGATTCTTGACGAGGTTATACTGAAAGGACTCGTAACTCAGTGACGGACTAGAAAATTGGATCTCGAAACTTTTGGAGGATCTGCAATTCTGTACTCCAAAGAAACTAAGCGTCAGACCAACTACTCATTAATGAACCTGAGGTTCTTACATCCGCTACAGACAGAGCCAAATTCTTTTCACAGTTCTTTTTAGTAAACTCTACTCTTGTTGAGGGTGGTCAGATACTATCTAAATTTTCCTCATGTACTGATTCATATCTTGACAATGCTAAAATCACTGCATCTATCATTGCTCGTCTTGATAAATCAAAAGTCGCTGTCCCGGATGGTATCCCAGCCATTTTGCTACAAAAATGCTGCTCAGAAATCTCTTCTGTTCTCTCTAAACCGTACATCAAGTGTCTTACTGATTCATGTTTCCCCTCCTGCTGGAAAGTAGCCTCTGTTATTACAGCTTTCAAAAACTCAGGTGAACGCTCTGATTATTGTTATTATCGTCCAATTAGCCTTTTACCTACTGTTTGCAAAGTATTCGAGACCATTATCAATATCTCAATGATTAAACATCTTGAATCTCTTGAACTTTTCTCTGACCACCAGTAGGCCTACGGCTTTTGTATTTCAGGATCTTCTGCTGACCTCCTAACTGTTATTACTGAGCGTATACAGCGCCTTCTTGATTTTTCTTGTGAATCAAGGGCTGTTGCACTTAACATTTCAAAAGCCTTTGATAAGGTAAGGCGCTCAGGTCTCATTGTTAAGCTTAAGGCATACGGCGTTGCAGGCAAAATGCTGCCCATATTACAGCCCTTCCTATATGGTCGCAGTATCAGGGTGTACTTGATGTTCGTTCCTCCACCAGATACCCAGTTAACACTGGTGTTCTCCAGGGTCCTGTGCTTGGTCCAACTCTATCCCTACTCTATATAAAGGATCTGCTTGATCCGATTCTTGGAGAATTAGGTATTGTTGCAGACGAGTCGACACTAGTGACGACGCCACCATTTATTCATGCCTGGTCAAGCCACACCCGTCAGTAAAGCCAAAATACCAAACTGCCTTGAGAATGATCCACGCGTAGTAGCTGATAGGGAAAAGAAATTGCTGGTTACTTTCAATAAGCAGGAAACAACCACCATCAACCACTCTAAGAAACTCATTCTTCCACCAGTTAATGATGTACAGCACCCCGAGAGCTCAGGTGTTAGGCTTCTAGGGCTTTCTTTCTCTCAGGATCTCCTTCGAAATCCTGTAACAAAGCTATTGCCAAGTCAGCTTCCATGAAAGTTGCCTCTCTCTATAAGGCGTAAAAATACCCCTCACCGGAGAGTGTTCTTTACCTATATAAATCTTCAATCCGACCAGGTATGGAGTATTGTCGTCATATCTGGTCAGGTGCACCTACCTCTCACCTGGATATTTCGGATCGTATACAACGTTTTGTCTCGAACCTGATTGGTCCTGAATTCTCTGGGACCCTTGTAGCTCTTTCACATCTTCCGATTATATCATCTCTTTCCCTTTTCTACAGATACTTCCATGGACGGTGTAGCAAGGAGCTCTCTTCATTGGTTCCACCATTAAAGTTTGTGCAACATACTATTAGTTTTTCCATGCAGCTCCATCCATTCGCTGTTGAGGTACCTTAATGCAGGACTTCCACTTATGCCATGAGTTTCTCTCCTCGCACTGACTCTTTTTGGAATTCCCTTTCCCCTGCTTCCCTTATGATTGAAACTTTTATTTGTTCATGATTTTCATTAACAGGATTCTTTAGCGTAATCTTTAACTGAATTAAACTGTCTTCTCTATGCTTTCTATTTTTGTAACTCTCAGTATGTGAGTGGCATTCAAGCCTTGTTGTGAGCAACCTTATTTTACCGAAAAGAACAGGAGAGATCGGGCCCTCATCAATTCAATACAAGATTGCCAAAGCCGAATCCAAAAAGCTGGTTAAAAAAAGCTGAAACAAATGGAAGAAGACACTGAAAAGCTCAACATCCTCCCACCGCATAAACAATGTCATTGTGCATTGAAAAAGTTAAAAGCAAAACTAAAACACATAAGCTTGGGTATAAAAGATGACGATGGGAATAGCTTAATCGGCAAAGATGATATTCTGTAACGATGGGATAAATTCTATAGGAAAATATACAACGATAACACTACTGTAACACCAATTGATGACTCACTATGTGATGAAATTGTACCCATCTTAAGAAGTAAAATTATTTCTTCGCTTAACAACCTAAAGAATGACAAATAACCTGACATTGACAAGATTTACTCGGAGTACATCAAAGGCGAAGGTGAGCCGCTAATTGAAGCCTTAGCCCAACTTTTCAATACCATTCTATCCACAAGCAACGTACCTCAAGCCTTCAAAAGCTCTCATTATTGTCATCTACAAAAAGAAGAGCAGACTAGATTGCAACAATTATCACCCTATAAGTCTCTAAAGTCACATCTACAAATTGTTAATGAAGATGATCGTTGAGCGAATTAAAAGAGACCTCCAGGCGTCCTCCCCAAAGCTGCGTACCAGCCGGGCAGAGGAACAATAGGACAAATCTTAGCCTTAGAACAGATAACTGACAAATCTATCGAATACGATGCTCCTGTGCACATAGCCTTCACAGGTTTTACAAAGGCTTTTGACAGCATTAAACTCTCAAACCTGTGGACCCATCTCAAAAAAACAAAAATAAACAAGCAATACATCAATCTATTGAAATAAGCGTATGAAAACTCAAAAGTTTCCGTAAATGCGAACATTGGAACATCACGATCTATTTACATTCTCAAAGGTGTTAAACAAGAAGATTTACTTTCAGACACCTTTTTCTGCATTGTCATCGCTGCACTTATAGACAAAACTGAGAACAAATGCCAATCTGGCTACTCAATCTGCGGTCATCTTCTCTCAAACCTAAGCTAGGCTGATGATATCGCTGCCTTAAGCAATTCCCACTCTGATCTACAACATTATCTCGACCTTCTAGGAAAACATGCCGCAGACGTTGGACCAAAACAAAATTGTATGACAACTAACACTGCTCAACATTATATTTTGGTCGTACGACACATCATTTGCGCACTCAAAACCATCTTAGCATCTCGGACATGACAGATGAAAAACTAAAGTTCATTATTGTTTGCTTTCTCTACCTGCGGCAGACTGCCCATCAACATATGAGATACTTTTCTATATTTCTCGATTGTGCCCGGTAGCGTTCAGCGTCTCTAGGTCGAGGTTCATCCGGTCGTGGACGTTGTCATGCCATCTTCTCGGCTATTGCCATTTGCTTCTCTTTCCGTTCACCATTCCTTCATTGCAGATCTCGCTTACAACAGCTGATTTCCTTTTGGTGTTGCCGTAGAGTTTCAATACTTTGCTTTGTATTACAGATGTGATAGGAGTGAGTTTGGTGATTTTCAAACGGGTTGCGATTCTGATGTGGTTGGAAAGTTTGTGGTTATTCAGGAGTGTCATCATTTGATTTTGAAATGTTGCTAGTTTCTTTAGTGTTGTCGACGTCCAGTTGACACATTCTAAGGCGTACAAAACGACCAGCAGTTCATAGTTGTTGAGCATTTATTACTTTAAGTCGTATGAGATTCTACTTGATGTAAGTGTGGTCTTGTTTTTTGTGGCAAGCAGCCCATCCAAGGTTGATGCTATGCCGCAGTGGTACGCTGCTGTCGTTTGTCGGAGAGATTTATGCCCAAAGTAGATCAATTCTTTCACTTGTTAAATAGGCTTTCCATGGATGGTTAGGTTCAGTTTTGAGTTAGGTTTGTTAGCACTGTACTTGAATCAGACAATTGTTTCTTCATTCCTAGGTGTAAACAACAAACGCTGCAGCGCAAGTTCCTTACATCATTTTATGTAAACCTACGTTCACAGATTTGGTCGTCAATTTGACAGTTAACAACAGTTTATAAAAGGGACGTCATCAATACACTTCTTTATCGCTATCTTTAAATCTGATCATCAAGTTGTCAATTTTAAATCTTCCTTCTCGCAGAATTGCTATAATACTTATTGACTTATCCATAATAAAATTTCTGAACTAAGTCTCCTCGTTTGCTATTCAAATTTAACAGCACCAAAGCGGACGCTGGTACTTTGCCTACCACTTACCAGGGCCCATTCATCGCAATTGCGACACGAATTCACAAATTCATTACGTCGGACTCTCCTCTCATCGACTAGTAGTTTGTTGCTAGTCCTATGCAATGTCTATGGCAATACTTTCCTTGCAAAGACCGTGTTCCTAGAGCCTTGAGATCAAGTTTCATATATCAATTTAAGGTCAAAGGGAGCAGGTAGAGGAAGATGGGCAAGTTAGGGGAACACATTTTATTTACTAGACATTGCAGCAGCAGTAGTAAAAATGGCGAGAGAAGTAGTGGTGGTAGCAGCATTGGTAATAGCAAGGGTAGTGGTAGTAGTGACACCAGTAGCATTAGCAGTAGTGATGGTAGTGTTAATGGTATTAGCACTAGCGAAGCAGAAACAGTAGCTGAGTGCCACTAATCTAAGGTATCATTCTGCATTTAATGAAGTTAGGGAGAGTTGTTCGATTACAAAACATGTTACTTAATTCTAAAGAGCGCAAGGAAGACTTTTCAGAACAGCCAGTAGTGGCATTTAGATAGGCTAAGAATTTTCAATATCAGTTAGTTAGGGCCAAATTATCAGATACCGCAGAAATCTTGGTCGTTTTATATGTAAGGTTTATGCAGAACTTTCAAGTGCAACATCAATGAGAGTGTAGAGCCTGCATCAAACAGTATGTGGGCAGCATTTTTACCAAATTTAGACAGAGGCTCAACTACTACAAGAGTTTTAGAGAGGGGATTGGTCAGAAAATCAGAGTACTATTGGATTCCTTGCAGAATTTTAGGGATCACAGTTCCTTCTTGGACAATGTTATGGTTAGACTGATAAGCAAATATTTGTCATGGAAGGCTGCCAGCCTGTCCGCCTGTCAGCCTTAGCAGTTTGAGTGAAATAGTTTTGTAGCAAAGAATCTTAATAGTCGAAAGATAGATTTTAATGGAGTTGTAATTTCTATTGTTAATCGGTTATTGATTGGTCATTTGACAGGTCTTGTTTTGTTCCGTCATTATCACTTTCTTGTCTTGTCCTCTTGTTTTTCGTTAAGTAGTCCTTATAGTAAAAAGATGGTTAATATTGATTACCTGGTGGAATAAGCATTTGTAAGCTACCATCAAAGCATCAAAATTGTGGCAATGAGGACACCCACAGGGAAAGTAGTAAGAAGGATATCAGTACCACCAGCATCTGAAATATAGTAAATAAATTCCTTATAGGCATCACTAAATATAGAATATTCCAAGGTCACTGGCATTGAAGAGGAAAGATAAAAATAAAACCTGGCGGAAAAAGTTTATTAAGTGCGACTTAACCCTACCTGGCACGAGAGAGAGAGAGAGGAGGAGTGGGGGGTGGGGGGAGGGAGCTTCTAGACTCGTGGCCGTGAAGATGGTTTAATAAAGTTTGAACGCTTGCCTCTAACTCTTTCCTAACGTTTGATCTCTCAAAAGTTTTTGAGTTGACTAACTTATCTTATTATACTAATTATAACATCTTTTTAGCCAATAATTGTACAATAAAAGCCTTTAAAGTCAACGCCAAAGGCCTCGAAGTATTTAAAGATTTGATATCAATGCTATTTGATATAACCTGGTTTTATAGTAGTTATAGACATTGAAATAGCCTCGGGTCTACTACTACTTACGTTTTAACAATACCTAGCACCTAGCACAAGCATTTGAGACTTAAGCCAGCAGAGGGATGGGGCTTGGACAACTGCGGCTTTGTAACATATATAACTTCTGTACAACGTGGTTATATGCTTTTATATTAAGATTTTGAATATTTCTATAGCTTCTAGAACAAGATCTTTTACTTTGAATTTAAGTGTGTTTTTATAAGTATTGTAAGGTAAGGTGGTCAAGTCCAAAAAATTTACCAGATGTTATTCTGATCGGAATGGAATACACATAAAAAAGGCATCAAGAGTTACCTCAAATGCTATTATGAGCCATAGAATACTATGCAAATTCAAAAAAATTAAGGCACACAAGTATTCATGACAATGAAAGGAAACAATAATGAAGATGCGAAAAGTCAACGATCGCAGCTTATCAACGTCAAACAAAATATGTCTATTTCGTCTAAAGAAATGAATTTTTATTTGACAATTACATATGGTTATACCGGTTTTGAATCCCATTTAGCCCTTTTTAATATATTTGGGGCAGTTCTTTTTGATTTTTACCTACAAATTAGATAAAAAGTTAGGAATCAAAATATGACGTCATTGAAAAAATGATAATTACACCTAATTAGCGTTAATTATCCCTTCATTAGCATTAATGTGTTTTAAATCTATTTAGAATCTAATTTTATATCATCTTACAAAAAATTCTTACATTCATGAAAAACCTCTCGAGGTATAGCAATATCAAAATTTTCACTTTATAGTCAACTTTTTCATCAGGGGCACGTGACTAGACCATGAGATGGGACAACAATTTTTTATACCAAAAGTTTGGTAGATGAAAGTTAGGAAAAGTCAGAGAGTTTCAGCAACTTGGAAGAAAGCATTCAGAAGTTATTAAGCACTTACAGTTAATTACTTATACTCCACAGTCAAGAACATTTTTCGATCTATATAGTTAGATTTAAAAATACCTAATGAAGTGCCTGGTAATTGCAAAAGACAGATACTGCCTAAGCAACGTTGATAAAGTGAGAGGCCAAGATAAAAAATCTTACTAGTTATGTTGTGATACATTTGTAATGTTCCAACGCAGATATCGCACGCAATTCTCTGAAGATAATTTTCCACAATGAGACAACGCCAGTTTCACAATACACCTGAATGAGGGGTGCGTCTGTATTAGACGGAATACAATTGTTTACATGCTATACATTTTATAATTGTTATCGATAGAGTCCTTTGAATAATGAGAAAATAAGCAAGTTTATATTAAGTCGATGTTTGCTTAGCAAATGTTTGAGTTATTTCTCTTTAAATTATTTACATATGTTATCATATGCTACTTGAAACCAATCATTTCCTATCTTATGAGATGTTAATCTTTCAGTTTCTCAATGTATTCTAAGGATTCTATATGTCCAGTCCTTAAAGGACCAAAAGAAATCGGCTCCTGTAGTTCATATTTTTCCTGCTTGAACTGTTTTAGTCAACAGATTTTTAAGAGCATTAAAGTACAAAGTGTCTCTTTTAAAGGAATCAATAACCACAGCTCAGTACGTTGTGATCAGACTAACGCAGGTAAAACGAACTCGTGCAAACAAAGAACTACCAGAGACAAAAGTCAATGATTATTGTAACAGTAAATGAAATCCATTCTGGTTGCTATACCCCTAGTAAGAAATCTCAGATTAGATATGTATCAAACATTAAATTAATCTATAACAGTGAAAGAGATACTTTAGCTGTTGGATAATAACCACATTTAGTAACATGTTATGATCAGCCAGAGGAGGCGATGAATTCTGGAACATGATGATTAGAATATTGAACTTTCACATTTGGATAGTATGAATTAAAATTGAATGTGTTAGATTGTATAGGTTTAGTTAAATCTTCCATGTACCTTTCATGAAACAATATATAATTACTTACGGATGATGCGTTATTAATTTTGTGCAAAACGGCTAAAAACAATGACAGTAGTCAACTTAAATGTATTGTGATGGCGTAGATATACATTTTAGAGCTTTCAACAAAAACCTTACCTTAGAAAGAGGCACCGAGTGCAAGCAACCGCCCATCATTCAAGATAGACCGAGAAAACTAGTAATCATCCCCAAAATCATCTCTCGACCGGAGTGACCCCGGAATATTTAATCGCAGATGTAGCAGTCGTATCGTCGATTGTAGCATGAACAACGGAGACAAGGCCAGCAATAACAACAATTCCGGAATCAATAGTTTGCAGAACGTAAGGGTTATAATGAAGAAAAGCATGACTATACGGAACTTTACCGACAGGGAAGCGAAAACGAAAATAGATGGGGAAGCAGGAGTGTACGAATTAGCAAGTGATGGATGTAGACAGGTCTACATAGGCGAAACCAAATGATTTTCTACGTGAAAACGAGAACACAGATAATTTTTGAGCAAATTTGATATTGAAAACGCTCTCGTTGTTCATAAGAATAAATCTAGTCATATTTCGTATTTAGACAATGCCCGTTTACGCAAGAAGGAAAATGACCGCAGGCTACGAAAATTGAAAGAGGCAGCTTTTATTAAGAGTAGAGAAAACTTTAATTTGAGCATTGTAAGTTATCTCATACCGTCTGCACTTACCAATAAGATTCTTCAATTTTAGGCTACACACATAATGCTATGTTGTTTACTCTCTGTGTATTATAAACTTCCCCTTTTGACTTCTGACTATTATATTAGATTTCTTGTCAGACAGGTTGTTTAGTTCTTTGCTTATTTTAGTTTATATAACCATTATATATCTTTGTCATTATCCTTTCTCATACTGCCTCGCCTTGGGTTGTCTTCCACTTCTCTCTTACCCACTTAACCCCATTTTATTATCAAGCCCCCATGCATTTTAATTGTTTTTTTCTTGTGTATCTTAGCTCCCTGTATTCTTGCATTTTCTTTAGCATCGTAGATAATTTATGTTGTAGGACAAAAAAAATAATTCTCATTTGGAAAGTACCATACTACAATTCACATTTAGGTTTTATATCTGTACTGTAGGTCTCTGAGTTTAGTTTAGCCAATTTTCAGTTTGGAAACGTTTTAGTGTTTTACTTATCATAACAGTTTAGATTTAAGAATAAATCAAAAGCAACCGTACTTTTTAGGAAATTCAGTTCTTTTACTAATTTCCAGATCCTTTATGTGTTCAATGCAACTAACTGCTGTTCTGTCACAAATAGGACTGACTGATGGAGCAGTGTAGCTCTTTAAACCTGAAACTTTTGCATTTGTTACTTATCAAATTTGAGAATACGAAATCTTTAGTACAAATTTGCGAAAGAAAATCATGTTTTTCAAAGAAAAGAAACAAAATCGAAAGGTAAAAAACTCCACTATAGGTCAACAAAACGCCAATATTGCAAAATTTAGAAAAGTTAAAAAAAAAAGTTCATCATAAGAATTCTCAGTAAAACTTAGGAAAAGTCGCGAAATTCCATGTCAAGTTCCAAAAAGTTATAAGCTGAAATGTGTTTCACTTTGTCTCTCTCCTTGTTATTTGATTTATTATTTCCGACAAAACTCTATATTTAATCAAATAGCTAAAAATATAAATTTTTGGTAATTATTGTTCATTCTTAATGAGAATGTTCTATATATCTATACTCTAAGTTACATTTTAATTTAATTAAACGAATGTCAATAAAAAAGAATAGTAACAAATGGGGGTTTTCTATATTAATGCCCGAAATTTGAGAACCTAAATATTTTTAGCCAAAATTAATCACCTACGGTCTAAATAGTGAAAATTTATTCACCTAATTTTGCCGCTGAAAAAAAGATGGTCACCATTTGATGGGTAAAACATACAAGCAACTCTGTGAATTGCGTCCAGCCGTTGGACTGGATTGAAATGCCCTTATTAACAAGCTTGCCTTAATATGAAGATTTTGAATTCTCATCTCAACTCTTATTAT
>JAAAKM020001140.1:0-15141 GCA_010016025.2 Alatinidae sp. Z8VKAUB7J3 | reverse complement strand
CCGTGGCGTCGCCGTCGGCCAGCTCGGCGTCGAGCAGCAGCGCCTGGTCGCGGAGCTCGAGCTGCCCCTCCAGGCGGCCGAGCGACTCGCCGTCGACGCTCAGCCCGTCGCCGGTCAACGTACCCGCGCAATCGAGCTCGGTCCACCGGCCGGCGGCGTCGCCGGCGAGCTGGATCTCTCCCTCCAGTCCGGCGAGCGGCGCGAGCTCCGACGGCAGCTCGACACCGAGGGCGAGGGCGACCTCCCCGAGCTCGGCCACCAGGCGACCCGGGGCCACGGTGGAAGCCTCGAACGCCAGCTCGCGGAGCTCCTGCAGGTCGCCGCTGCCGGCGAGCTGCACCTCGAGCGCGTCGCCCGACAGCTCGGCGCCGTCCAGGGTCACCGTCGTCCCGTCCGACCGGGCCTCGAGCTCGACCGAACGGATCAGGTCGCCCGAGCCGGCCAGCACGAGCCCCTCCGCCGTCACCTGGGCGGTCCCGCTCCAGTCGGCCGACGACGGCGCCTCGGTGCGCAGACCCTCCAGCCGAAGCTCGGCCCGCAGCTCGCCGTCGATCACCTCCGACGGCGGCGTCTCCGCAGGCGGTCTCCCCAACCGGGCCATCACCGCCTCGTACCGCCCCAGGGTGGCGCCGACCGAGGTGCTCTCGACGCGCGCGTCGACGTCCGCCGTGGCGGCCAGGGGCGCGGAGGGATCGTCCCAGCGCACCGTCCCTCGACCCGACAGCGCCTCTCCCGGCCCGACCAGCTCCAGCGTCCCGAGCTCCAGCACGCCGCCCTCCAGGTGGGCCGCCAGGGCACCGTCGAGCAGGAGATCGGGCTCGCCGCCGAGCGTCGCCTCTCGCAGGGTCAGCTCGAGGTCGGCCCACAGCTCCGGTAGCGTCGGGCCGTCGGCACGCAGAGTCATCTGCGCGGCGAGCTCGCCCTGGAGGTCGAGCACCGGAGGGTCCGGTCCCCACGCCTCGGCCAGCGCTCCGGGGTCGGCGGAAGCGGCGTGCAGGGCGAGCTCGACCGGGTAGGGCCCCGGCAGCGGGCCCGTTCGACCGGTGACGTCGAGAGCGACGCCGGCGACGCGGGTCTCGAGTCGCTCCAGGCGGACGCCACCCGGGTCGATCGTCGCCCGGGCGCGCGCCGCCTGCGCCTCGATGCGTCCGGCCCGGAGCCGGTCCGAGCGGGCGCTGACGGTGGCGTCGAACTCCCCGTCGGAGGTGCCGCGCCCCCTCACCTCGACCTGCAGCTCCCCGCCCGCTTCCAGCTCGGCCAGGGCGGCGATCGGCAGACCACCGAGCTCCAGGTCGACCACCGCATCGGCCTCGTAGACGAGGGCCTCGCCTTCCGGAGCGAGAGTGGCGTGCCCCCGCAGGTGAGCGCCGGTCGTCTCGGCCCGCAGCGGTCCGACCCGCAACGACCGGGCGTCGAGCTCCAGGTCGGTCTCCAGCCGGATCGGGAACGGGCCGGCCTCGGTCAGGCCGGCGACCGCTCCGCCGTCGACCAGCAGCCGGGCCCGGTACGACTCGCCGTCGGCCTCGTAACCGGCCGCCAGGCTGATCCCCTCCACCCGGACGTCGAGCGGGATCTCCTCTCCGCCGTAGTGCAGCCAGCCGCCGTCGACCACCAGGCTACCGATCGCGACCGGAGGCAACCAGCTCTCGGGTGCAGGCTCGGACGGAGCGTCCGGGTCGGCCGGCGGTAGCTGCTCCAGGTCGACCCGCAGACCGCGCACCGCGAGCTCGTCGAGACGCACTGGACGTCCCAGCAGTCCCGACCAGGTCCCGTCGAGCGCGATTTCGCGCACCCACAGCAGCGGCGGACCGTCGGCGTCGGCGCCTCCGATGCGCACCTCGCTGGCGACGGCCGCCAGTCTCAGGGCGCTCAGCTCGCGCAGCTCCACCGAGGCCGGTCGGCCGGTCGCGTCGGTCAGAGCCTGCGCGATCCGGTCGCCCACCACCCGACGGGCGAGCGGCGTCTCCAGGCAAATCAAGCCGAGGGCGCCGAGAGCTGCGGCGGCCAGGAGACTGCGGAGGATGAGGCGGCGAGCGCGGCCCTGCGACATGTCAGCCCACGGAGCGGAGCCGGGTCGGGCGCCGGCTCAGCGACGGATCTCGAAAGTGACGAACACCGGCTCCGGCAGGCCCTTCGCGTCGAGGTAGAGATCGAAGATCTTTCCCTCGAAGCCGTCCTCGGGAGTCGGAAAGTACAGCACGTCCACGATGTAGGTGAAGCGAGGCAGGCTGACCCGCTCGATCCGAGCGCGGTCGGAGACCATCGGGAAGAACGCCGACGACACTCGCGTGTAGGCGTCGAACTGCAGGCCGACGTGCGGCGTGAGCTCGAACAGACGATCGTCGGCCCGAAACTCCGGGTACTCGCGCAGCAGCGTGTTGTAGCCGGCGGGGGCCCAGGCGTGGCCGTCGCGGTCCTCCAGCGTGAAGCTCTCCATGTCGATCTCGAGCGTCTCGCGGCCCTTGTTCGCGATCGCGACCTCGATCGGGAAGAAGTTGGCGTCCTCGCGGTAGATCGCAGCGTGCGTATCGACGATGAAGTTGACGAGGTTGCCCTCTTCCTTGAAGGCGTAGCGGAGGAACTTGGGGCTCGGCCCGCTGAGGTCTCGGACCGGCGGCGGCGCGCAGGACGTCATCACCAGGGCCGTTCCGACGGCCAGCAGGAGCGTCCGAACTTCTCGCATGGGCCTCCCTCCTGCCTGGTCGCGTGCGCACCACCACGGGCGCCCCGAGCCGTCGGCCAGGCGCTGTGTAGATTAGCGTAACGGCTGGTCGGGCGGTGGCGCAGCGGGGACGGTCGAGGAAGGGCGACGCTCACTCAGCAGGGGCGAGTCACGACGACCTAAGGCATTCACCGATACGCACGGTCGTGACGCCTCGCGCCTCCACGTCGAGACGACGGCCTCGCCCGGACGTATCCCGGCCAGGAACGCGGCCCCCCCACGGCCTCGGACGACCCGTAGGCCGCTGGGCGACCAAGACGCGACCGTCAAGTGCGGAAGCACGGCTCGGCCGATCGCCGCCCGAGTCGGGGCGACGGGACGGCCGAGGGTGACCGCCGGAGGACCGGTTGCTCCGCGCAGCCCGCGCCGTCGCGGGAAGGTCGGCAGCTCGGGGTCACCCTCGGCCTCCGGGACGGGACGAGAGCCTGCGCGAGGACGGACGCGCGAACCGCCGAGGTGCTGGTGACGGGCCGAGCCCCGCGCGGACGACGTAGGGGCCGACTCGAAGGGCGCGCAGCATACCGGCCCCCCTCTCAGAGGTCGCGTGGGGCGACGTGGGAGCCCCGGCACCCGACCTGGCGCGCCGGACGGAGAATCGGATGGCCCTCGCTCCCCAGCCCGACGAGCTGGCGGAGGCACCTCCCGACCGGACCCTTTTCGAGCCGAAGGTGATCATGCAAGCGAAGACCTCGACTCTCGCCGTCGTCGGGGTGTCGAGCCACACGCGGTGCCGCAGCCCCGTGCACACGACTCTCTCCCTCCGGCACACCGAGCCATCGAGCTTCGGGAGTCTCCGTGGTCGGCATCGGGGACATCGACGGCGACGGCATCGTCGGCGTCACCATCGGTACGGCTCCGCGCAGGACGGCGCTCGCCGGGTCCCATGGCCCTGAGTCGGAGGAGAACAAAAACGGGGCCGCCTACGTCTATCTCCGTGAAGGCGAGACCTCGGCGACTCTTGCCGGGCCGCGGACGCCTGCTCGCCTGGCCCAGGTGGACACGGACCGCCGTCGCGGCCGAGCGAGAGGGCGCTCTCGCTCGGGTACAGTACGTTCGTCGATGGCGGAATTCGGCTCCAGGCCGGGCGAGGACGCCGTCCCAGCTCGCCTGGGAGACTCGCAATCCACTCCTGAGCCCCGGCTCACGGAGGTAGAGACGGAAGAGTCCTACCGGACCCGAGGAATTCGAGAATCCGGGGCTTGCCGGTCCGCCTCGAGTCCGACGCCGCAGACCACCCCTGCCCTGAGGAGACAGACCTTGGAATCATCGAACGACGCGAGAGGACGTCGGCCGGATAGGGAACGACTGCTCGCGGAGATCCGTGAGCTCGCGAGTCGCCCCGATGCGGAGCGGCTGGTCGAGAGAATAGGTAGACTCGAGGACCGTTCGGATGCGGAACGATGGCTCGAGGAGATCGGCAAACTCGGGGATCGGCCGGACGCGAAGCGGCTGATCGAGAAGATCCGCAAGCTCGACGTCTAGTGAACGAACGGCCGAGCTCGATTTGTCTTCACGCCCTCGACGAGGAGCTCGATGAACCGTACGAGGGAGGACGAGCGGCCGAGGCGTCGCCGACAACGCCATCGGCCGGCATGGAGGCGCTGGCCCTAGCTCCTGAAGAGCTTGCTCCTCACGATCGTCCCTCGGCACTCGGATGGACTTCCCACGACGTCTCGCCGTTCACGGCCTCGGCAGTCACACCCGCAAGGAACACCGCCGGCCAGTCCGTCGCTGGCTCCTGCCGTCGTGACGCGCGGCCAGGTGAGACGTCTTTCACCCCGCTCGGGTGTCGCATCGGTCGAAGCACCGTGCGATGCAGCGGCGAGCCTGTCGATTCGGCCCACACTATCCGGCGCAAGGCGGCGGGGACGACGGCGAGGGCGAGCGAGCGAGCGAGGGACCATCGCGAGACCCCATCAGTCAGGGGCCAACTCGATTCCCAGCTGCCGACTGATGGCATCGTCGATGGTCCGGTAACTTTGTACCGCCCAAGTCCCAACGGGCTCTTGTCGCCCCTCCAGCCGATTGCCGTACTCATCGTAGTAGTCGTCACCCACGACGTCCTCCAGGCAATGGACGTCCAGGACGTCGCGCCGACCCAGCTCCCTCCGTTCCACGGTCTCGAAGTAGCCATGTGACCACGGTAGCCTGTTCGTGAGAAGTGGCGGCAAGAGAAGCACTTCCCGACCCAGCTCGGGCACCTCCGTCCGGGTGTCCCCGAACGACTCGTAAACAGAGCAGCAGTAGGCGCTCGATCGGCCCTACGATGGCGTCGTCCCGGACCACTCTCCCGAACAGGAAAGAGTGCCCTCTCGGTCGACAAACGAAGATGTCACCGGGACGGACACGTCGCGCCACTGCCTCGCGCCCTCTTCTCGGACCCGCGGATGCACGAAAATCGCGGCCTCACCCGTCGACGCGTCGAGACCTACGAGCCTCTGAACGTGGCGTCCAGCGTGCCATGGGCACGCTCGGCGGCCCAGACGGACGCCTGGGGAAGGCTCCTCGGCGCGTATGCGCAGGCTGCGGTAGTGTCTTCCCCTGCAATCGAGTAGGCGCCACTCGAGTCGTCGTCAGCCGATACCAGCTCCAGACGGAGCTTCTCTTCTCGCTCGACCGCGGTGGCTCCGACACGGCCCGCATCGCTCAGTGTCGCCCGCAATCGTTCGAGACTCCGCATCAACCACCTGGCACCCTCGTCTCCATCCGCCGTCCCGTCCTTTCCGTAAGATGGAGCGAGTCGCTACGCGCACGCCGCCGCGAAGTCTGCGCGACAGTACGGAGACAGGCGACCGAGTCTTCGGGGCAGGACGCCGGCGCACTCTCCGTAGTCCTTCGGCAGGTCACTCACGGCCATGCGCCCCGGCAACACTCACGCACGATGCGGAACGGACCGCCCCGGGGCCGCGGGAGGGGCCGACCGTCACTCGACGGGGGGCGCGAAGATGCGCATGCGGGCGCGAGCCTCGTCGCGAGCGATCTCGTTGCGGCGGAGCGATTCCAGGTCGCTCCAGGCAGCCTGCACCTGGTAGGAGGCCTCCCCCTCCTCGGCCGGCAGCCAGGGCGAGTCGGCCGGCACCACCACCACCCCGACGTGCTCGCCGGACGCAAGTCCCTTGAGGGTCGGCCCGTAGTCGAGGAGCAGCTCCTCGACGCGCGCGATCTGGCGCCCGCGCAGCGTCTGCAGCTCCAGGTCGAGGCGCTGGCGGAAGGCGGCCAGAGAAGCGTAGCTGCCCGGTAGATCGTCGCCGTGGGTCCGCTCCGGCGTCCGCTTGCGCAGGTCGCCGAGCCAGGCGTGCAGTCCGCGCAGCTCGGTCTGGAGCGCCTCGATGGCGCTGCGGTCCGAGCCGGGGCCTCCGAGCCAGGCGACCTGAAGCAGGCGCAGGCTGGCGAGCTCCTCGGCCTGACGCGCGAGCTCCGATACCGCGGCACCCCGCTCGGCCGGCCGGCCGTCGGCCTCGCCGTCGCCGTCGATCTCCGACAGCAGAGAGCCGGCCTCCCAGTCGCTCAGCAGCGGTACGTCGTGGACGACGCACAGCGCCCCGAAGCCGGGCACGAAGAACGTCGACACCGGCCCGCGGGTCGCGCCCTCCGCCGTCCTCACGCCGAGGCCGCTACGCAGCACGTCGCCGAACAGACGCAGGCTGGTGGCCGCGTCGCGGCCGCGGTCGATGCCGTTCTCTCCAGCCAGGCTCGCGGTCCAGATCCCGGCGGACAGGACCGCGAGCAGCAGCCCACGGATCACGGCATTCTCGACTTGACGACGGGCAGGAAGTTGGAGTCGACCGGACGCCCCTGGGTGGTCGCCGGACGCAGGTCGAGGCGACCGTTCCACGGCGGACCGACGACCCCGGTGGTGCTCCAGTCCGGCGTGCCGTAGAAGGCGAGCTGACGCTCCAGCTCGTCGACCCGACGCTGCAGCCGAGCCGCCACCACCTGCTCGGTCTCGTTCAGCCGGATGTCGTAGCGCTCGTCGGCCTCGACCTCACGGGCGTCGATGACGCTGTTGACGTGCTCCACGAGCTCGACACCGCGCTGCTCGAGCCGGTGCTCCAGCTCGGCGTAGCGCGCCTGAGCGTTCGCGTCGGACGACGGCAGCAGCGAGAAGCTCACCTTCCATCCGTCGGCACCGTTCTCGACCGTGAAGTTGGACAGCGAGAGCACCACCAGCGCGGCGGCGGCAGCGGCCCCGAAGCCCTGCAGCCAGGTGGTGTCCAGCTCGAACCAGCGGCGCCACCCCGCGCCGGTCACGGGCGCCTCTACCGGCGCCTCGTAGGGCATCGTCGCCTCGGCCGCCAGCAGCGCCCGTACCGACTGGAGCTCCTCGAGCTCGTGCCGGCAGCGCGCACAGGTCTCGAGGTGCGATTCCACGTCGGCCAGGAGCTGGGGCTCAATCTCGCCGTAGACGTACTCCAGAACTCGATCGTTGCCGAGATGCCTGCTCATGTCACTAAGCCTCGGTGCTCTCTTGAGACACGGGATGCCCGAATTCCTTCTCGAGCAGCGTTCGAAGACGCGCCAGCCCCCGATACAGCCTGGACTTGATCGTGCTCACCGGCTCACCGGTGGTCGCCGCGATCTCCTCGAACGTCATCCCCTGGTACTCTTTCAGCAACACCGCCATTCGCTGTTGCTCACCCAACCGACCCAAAGCACGTCGAACCGCCGCCGCCCGCTCCGAACGGAGCAGATGGGCGCCGGGCTCGCCGTCGATGTCCATCGCCTCGCGCCAGGCGCTCCGTTTCTGAGGCATCAGATAGCGCTTGGTCAGCGCCGAGCGGGTCTTCACCCGGCGCTGACGATCGATGCAGAGGTTGACCGCGACCCGATAGAGCCACGGTCCGAGCGCCTGCCCTTCGGACAGCCGCGCCCGATCCCGGAATACCCGCAGGAACGTCTCCTGACAGACGTCGCGGGCCTCTTCCGGGTCACCCAGATAGCGGCACACGAACCCGTGCAGCCGCCCTTCCCAGCGGCGTACCAGGACGTCGTAGGCCGTGCTGTCTCCGTCGCGTGCACGCCGGAGGAGCTCGACGTCCTCGACCGTCGACGGGTCGTCGCCGCCGGACGGCCCCTCTTCCTTCAACGCCAAGTTGTACAGCCTCGTGGACACGGTACCGCCATCGGGTGTGGGACGGACATCGAACGCTTCCTCCATCTTGGACGCACGAGGCGGACAAAAGACGCGTCGAGCCGCGGATTTTCGGCACCGGCAGGGGCCGGCCGACGGCCTCAGCCCTCCGCCCCGGGGCCGCCTTCGGGGGGCTCCGGCTCGAAGGTCGCCAGGATCGCCTCGCCGTCGTAGAACTCGCTCGTGAGCTCCACCCCGTCCTCCCGAGTGGGGAGGGGACCCGACACCACCTCGGCGCGGACGACGTCCTTACGGTACCAGACGATGTCCGGGGCCGGTAGGCGGAACCCCATCTGCCGGGCCCGGGCGACCAGACGGAGCCGGCCGTAGAACGCCTCTCCCTCGTTCGGCGCGTCCGGGTAGGCGTTGGCGCGCTCCCGCACGTGGGTGACCCCCAACCCCATGGTGACCAGCTGACGCTGCACCGAGTGCCAGGTCGCGGCGGTGGCCTCGATCCGGGACAGCGACAGGTAGAGCGCGCCGTCGCGGCCGAGCGCGGAGGCGGCCCGGGAGAGCACCAGCTCCAGTGCCAGCGGCGTCTCCGGCGGATCGGTCAGGACGACGTCGAACGCCCCCCGGAGCGGCGACGGCAGGGGTCGAGAGAGGTCGTGGCGGAGATGCTCCACCGGCCAGCCGCGCCGCCGCCCGACGGCCTCGCCGTGGGCGAGCACGCGCTCGTCGATGTCCAGAACCGCGACACGCTCCGGCAGCCCGGTCGCCGCCAGGGCGAGGCCGACGTAGTCGTCGTCGCCGAGCAGCAGGACCCGGCGTCCCCAGACGTCGCCCAGACCGTGCATCCAGTCGACCCGACGGACGACGTCCTCCGGAGTCACCGCCCCCTGGAAGTACTCGATGACCGGGAGCGGCGCGTCGGCCCGCGAGTCGACGACATCGGCGACGGCCACCAGCCCGGACCGCGGCGGCAACTCCCGGAGGCCGTGACGGCCGGCCTCGGTGAGCGCGCAGCGGTCGCCGTCGGGGCGTATCCATCCCCTCTCGATCCAGGTACCGAGCTCGTCCAGGAGCTCGACGAGGGGACGGTCGATGCGGGCCGCCAGATCCCAGAAGCGGCGGGTGCCGGACGCCAGCTCGACGGCGACCTGCTGGCGGATGCGACGGGCGGAAAGGAAGGCCGGAGCGTCAGTCACGGGACACCGAGCGGTCGATCACCCGGGACTGGACCCGCTCGGGGGCGATCGCCGCGACGACCGCCTCGAAGGCGCGCGTCGCCGTGTCCGGATCGCCGCAGGTGAACACGTCGAGGGCCGCGACGCCCCGCTCGGGCCAGGTATGGATGCTGATGTGCGACTCGGCCAGCACGACGACGCCGGTGACGCCGTGGGGCTCGAACTGGTGGAAGCGCTCCCCGACGATGGTCAGTCCCCCGCGACGGGCACCGTCTCTCAGGATGCGGCGCAGGTCCTCGAGGCGATTCAGCAGAGCCGCCTCACAGCCGACCAGCTCCGCCACGACGTGAGTACCGATCTTCCAGCTCGTTTCCTGTCGGGCCGTCGTGCGGGCCCCGTGCACAGCCGTGTCCACCCATAGCTCTCCTATGCCTGTGTCGTGAGCCGTCCGCGGATGTCTCGGATTGGGGTCGAAGGGCCGGCGCGCGAGGGCCTCGGCGCGGCGCAACTATAACATACGGGACGGCCGTCGGCCGGGGTGCGGAAGCGCTCCCGTTTTCGACGGCGGAGCCGGACGAGGGAGACGGATGAGACGGTCGTCGAGACTCGACTGGAACACGCCGGTCAACCGCCTCGCGCGGAGGCTGGACGAGCGCCGACGTCGGGGGCTCGAGACGCTCGATCTGACCGACTCGAACCCCGCTCGGTGCGGCCTCCGGCCCGAGGGCGATCTGCTCACTCCGCTCACCCACCCCGACGTCCTCCGACACACGCCCCATCCGGCCGGCCTCGACTCGACCCGGGCTGCCGTCGCGGCGCTGCTGTGCGAGCGCGGCACCCCGGTCGACCCGGCCCAGCTCCTGCTGACCGCGAGCACGAGCGACGCCTACGGCTACCTCGTCAAACTGCTGTGCGATCCGGGACGGCAGGTGCTGGTGCCGCGACCGAGCTACCCGCTGCTCGATTACCTGGTGCGGCTCGAAGGCGTCACCCCGGTCCCCTACCCGCTGCTGGCCGACGACGGCTGGCGGATCGACCTCGACGCGCTACGGGCGGCGATCACGCCGGACACCCGTGCGCTGCTGCTGGTGAGTCCGAACAACCCGACCGGCTCGTGCCTCCAGAGCGACCAGCTCGCCCCGCTTCTCGAGTTGTGCGAGCGCAACGGAATCATCCCGATCTCGGACGAGGTGTTCGCCGACTCGATCCCCGATCACGCGCCCGGCCGGGTCCGCTCGCTGCTGGAGCAGAGCACCGTCCCCTGCTTCGTGCTCGGCGGAATCTCGAAGACGCTCGGCCTGCCGCAGATGAAGCTCGCCTGGATCGCGGTCGGCGGGCCGCCGATCGAACGACGCTCCGCGGTCGAGGCGCTGGAGCTGATCGCCGACACCTACCTGTCGCTGTCCACGCCGGTCCAGCTCGCGCTCCCGAGCTGGGCGGAGGCCGCGCGGGAGTTCCGAGGTCGGCTGCTCGCCCGGCTCGACGCTCACCGCCGGCTGCTGGCGGCGGCGTTCCCGCCCGAGCTCGGCGTGAACTGCCTGCCGGCGGACGCCGGCTGGTCCAGCGTGCTTCGCCTGCCACGGCTGTGCAGCGAGGAGACCTGGGCGCTCGAGCTCCTCGACGAGGCCGGCGTGGCGACCCATCCCGGTTTCCTGTTCGATTTTCCGGGCGAGGCCTACCTGGTGGTGAGCCGGCTGGTACCGACCGACCGGCTACGGCTCGGCGCCGAGCGGATCGCCGAGCACGTGCGGGGCCGCCTGCCCGCCTGATTCCGACGGATCAGACGACCAGCGCGCGCACCGTGTCGCGGTACAGCGCCACCGACTCGCGCAGCTGCTCCTTGTCGATCCTCTCCCGGGCGCCGTGCGCATCGAGGATCGAGCCCGGCCCGACCAGCGAGGCCTGTCCGAAGCGCCGCAGCCAGGGCACGTCGGTATTGAACGCGACCACCGTGCCCTCGTGTCCCTCGGGCACGAACAGGTCCTGCGGCTCGTTGCTCGACAGCACGTCCACCCGCACCCGCCCGTCGGCCAGGGAGCGCAGCCGGGACTCGACCTCGGAGAGATCGGTCGCGATGCGGAACATCAGATCGGCGCTCGCCTGGTCGGGGATGATGTTGGCGCGCTTGCCGCCCGCGAGCGTGCCGATGTTCACCGTGGTCTCCCCCCGGGTCGGGTGCATCCCCCAGTCGGCGGCCCTCACGTCCTGGAGCACGTCGAGCAGGGTCTCGATCGCCGACTCGCCGAGCTCCGGGTAGGCGGAGTGAGCCGCCCGCCCGCTGGCGTGCAGGGTGCAGCGGAGCGCCCCTTTCTGGCCGCTCGCGAACCGGTTCTCGGTCGGCTCCCCGACGATCACGTGCCGCACCGAGTCGAGCTCGAGCTCCTCCTCCGCACGCATCGCGCCGACGTGGTCGGTCTCCTCACCGACGACCAGCAGGAAGCCGAACCGCCGTTCCCCGGAGCGCAGCAGCTCGTCGGCCGCCTTCAGCATCGCGGCCAGGATCCCCTTGGTGTCGCAGGAGCCCCGACCGTAGATGTACTGCTTGTCCTCGGAGGACGAGAAAAACGGTGGCACCGTGTCGAGGTGAGTGTTGAGCAGCACCTGCGGCGGCAGCTCGGTGGTCGCCACGACGTTGTCCCTTCCGTCGGCGACGCTCTGTCGCCGGGCCTCGAAGCCGAGCCCCTCCAGCAGGACGATGGTCCGATCCGCCATCGCCGCCTCCGAGCCGGTGGTCGACTCGATGTCGATCAGCTCGACGGCGAGCTCGTTGAGGGAAGGAAGGCGGTCCATGCTGCGCTCCCGGACGGCCTCGCGCTCGCCGAGCCTACGGCTCGATGGCGTAGTCGTCCTCTCGATAGATGCGTTCCAGAGTCGGGGCGTACACCTTCTCGATGTGCGCCCGCTTCACCTTCATGGTCGGCGTCAGCTCGCCGTGCTCGCGGCTGAAGTCCCGTTCCAGCACGACGAAGCGCCTGACCTGCTCCACCTTGGCCAGCTCGGCGTTGCCGGCGCGCACCGCGGCCGCGAGCCGCTCGCCGAGCTCCGGCGCCTCGACTACCCGCCCCATCGCCTGCTCCAGCTCCGGCGTGCGGGCGGTCGGGTCGCGCATGAGCTGCCGCTCGCACAGCTCCATCTCCTCGCGCGGCAGCAACCCGCGCTCGACGCCCCAGGCGAGCGTCTCGAGCGGGCTCGGCGCGATCAACGCCGCGACGTACGGCCGCCGGTCGCCGTGAGCGTGGACGTGGCTGATCAGCGGGTCCTTCTCCTTGATCGCCTTCTCGATGTTGGCCGGCGCGAGGTTCTTTCCTCCGGCGGTGATGATGATGTGTTTCTTGCGATCGGTGATCTGCAGGTATCCATCGTCGTCGATCCTACCGACGTCGCCGGTGTGGAGCCAGCCGTCCTGGAGCGCCTCGGCGGTGGCCTCGGGTGCGTTCAGGTAGCCCTTGAACACCCAGGGCGCGCGTAGCAGCACCTCACCGTCGTCGGCGATCCGCTGCTCCAGCGGCGCGACCGGTCGGCCGACGGTGCCGATACGCACGTCGCCTTCGCGGTTGGCGTGGGTCAACACGGTCGCCTCGGTCATCCCGTAGACCTCGAACACCGGCATTCCGGCTGCCCAGAAGAACTCCAGGATGGCCGGGGCCAGCGGCGCAGCGCCGGTGACGCAGGTCCGCACCCGTCCACCGAAGGCGGCTCGGACCTTGTGGAAGACCAGCCGGTCGGCGAGCCGCCAGCGCAGCGCCAGGCCGGCCGGAATCGGTGCGTTGGCGCGCAGCAGCTCGGCCCGCTGGCGTCCGACACGCTCGGCCCAGGCGAAGATCCGACGCGCCGACGGCGGGCGCCGCTCCACCTCGCTCCGCACCCGCGCGTAGGCCTTCTCGTACATCCGCGGCACCGCCCCGAACACCGTCGGGCGCACCTCGACCACCTCGGTCAGCACCCTCTCGATGGAGCTGGCGTAGGCGGTCGCCACCCCGGTGTCGAGCCGGCCGAAGAAGCCGAGGACACGCTCGGCGGCGTGCGCCATCGGCAGGAAGCTGAGCGACAGGTCGTCCTCGTACACCGGGGTCACCTGGTCCTGGGCGCGCAGCAACGACAGGATGTTGCGATGGGAGATCATCGCGCCCTTGGGCGGTCCCGTCGTCCCCGAGGTGTAGATCAGGATCGCGGTGTCGTCCTCCGACAGCTCGCTCCAACGCCGATCGAGCTCCTCGTCCGGGACCGGCTCTCCCTCGAACGCCTCGGGGCCGACCACCCGGTCGTCACGCTCCGCGAAACGACGCGCCGCGCCGCTCTCCCAGCAGACGATGGCGCGCAGCGTGCCCAGCCCGTCTGCCGCCTCACACACACGCTCGATCTCGCCGTCGCCCGAAACGTAGACCGCACGCGCCCCGCTGTGCTCCAGCAGGTAACGGATCTGTTCGGCCGACTGGCCCGGGTAGATGCCGTAGCTGAGACAACCGGCGAGCTGCGCTCCCATGTCGTAGATGCCCCAGCGTCCACGGGTCGGGCCGAGCACGGCCACGGCCTCGCCGACGCCGACGCCCCGGTCGATCAGACCGCGCGCCACCTGCGCCGCCCGGTCGAAGAACTGCGCCCAGGTGGTCGGCTGCCAGCGCTCCTCCGACTTCTCGTAGAAGGCGACCCGATCGGGCGTCGCTCGACAGCGGCGGCGGAACAGATCGGGCAGGCTGCTCGCGGTATCCGATACGCGGGCGACCGGACGGTGGGAAGCGGCAGGGTCACGTAGCATGGCCAGGTTCCTGTCGGCCGGAGCGACGCTCGCACCGGAGCCGGATGAGGTCGGCGTCAGGTGCCGACCGGATCGTCACTGGCGTTGCGCATCAGACGACGGTAGAAGCGCACCAGGTCCGCGTACGCCTCGATGCCGATGCGCTCGTCGACACCGTGGATGCCGCGCAGGGCGTCCTCGGTACCACGGAAGAACAGAAAACGGTACACGGAGTCGGTCAGGCCGGAGTAGTGACGCGCGTCCGTGCCGCCGAGCACCAGCGACGGGACCACGACGACGTCGTCGAGCTCGCGGATGGTCCGCTCCAGCAACGCGAACGCGGCCCCGTCGGTCGGAGATACCGGCGACGGCTCGCGGGTGCCGTCGAGCTCGCGCACCGTGACCGGCAGCTCCGAGACCGCCCGGCGAACGTGCTCCAGCACCTCGGTCGAGTCCTCGCGCGGGTGGATGCGGAAGTTCACCACCGCACGGGCCGACTTCGGCAGCACGTTCTCCTTCACGCCGCCGGCGACGATCGTCGTCGCCATCGTGGTGCGCAGCGCGGCGTCGGTGACCGGGAGCCGGGACATCCGTGCCTCGACGAACGGGCGCGTCAGCCAGAGGTTGGCGAGCACCGCCCGCTGCGGCCAGGGCACCTCCGAGGCGAGCCTCTCCATCGCCAGGGCGATCGGGCCGTCGAGCCCGCCCCGGAGCGGTCTCGATTCGAGCCGCTGGATCGCCTGGGCGAGCACGCCGATGGCGGAGTGACGGGGCGGCACCGACGAATGCCCGCCGTCCATCTCCACCCTCAGCTCGACGCTGAGGTAGCCCTTCTCGGCGATCCCGATCAGGGCGACCGGCCGCTCGATGCCGGGGATCAGGTTCTGGGCGATCGCGGAGCCCTCGTCGAGCACCATCTCCAGCTCGACACCGCGGCGCCCGAGTTCGGCCGCGATCTCCACCGCGCCTCGCTCGCCGCCGAGCTCCTCGTCGGCGCCGAAGGCGAGCATCACCGTCCGACGGGGTGCGAAGCCGGCCCCGATCAGTCCCTCGACCGCCTCCAGCAAGGCGACCACCGACCCCTTGTCGTCCAACGTGCCGCGGCCCCATATCGAGCCGCGATCGACCACGCCGGCGAACGGCGGGTAAGTCCAGCGGTCGAGGGTGCTCTCCTCCACCGGCACCACGTCCAGGTGCGCCGCCAGCAGCATCGGCTTCAGGGCCGGGTCGCTCCCCGGCCAGCGGTAGATCCAGCCGAGCTCGCCGATACGCTCGATCTCGAGGGCCGCGTGGGCGCGCGGGAAGCTCTCGGCGAGATAGTCGACCAGGCTCGCGAGCTCCTCGAGCGGCGGCTCGGCGTGCTCGTGCGACAGCGTGCGGAAGCGCAGCGCACCCGCGAGCCGTGCCGCCGCCGCCTCGGAGTCGA
>JAAAKM020001138.1:0-15142 GCA_010016025.2 Alatinidae sp. Z8VKAUB7J3 | reverse complement strand
TAGTAGTAGTAGTAGTAGTAGTAGTAGTATTACTAGTAGTAGTAATCGTAGTAGTAGCAGTAGTAGTAGTAGTAGTAGTAATAGTAGTAGTAGTAGTAGTAGTAGTAGCAGTAGTAATCGTAGTGGTAGTAGTAGTGGTATTTACAGTGGTAGTAGTAGTAGTAGTATTAGTAGTAGTAGTAGTAACAGTAGTACTAGTACTAGTAATCGTAGTGGTAGTAGTAGTGGTAGTAGTAGTAGTGGCAGTGGTAGTTATAGTGGTAGTAGCATTAGAAGTAATAGTAGTAGTAATCGTATTAGTAGTATTAGTAGCGGTAATAGCAGCAGCAGCAGCAGCAGTAGTAGTAGTAGTAGTAGTAGTAGTAGTAGTAGTAGTAGTAGTAGTAGTAGTAGTAGTTCTGCAAACTAGCATTGATCGTTTAAGAGAGCGAACGCAACGAGAATAATTTTGATGGGGTCGGACATGACACGAAAATTCACCTTTGAACTTTAAGTATTTCTTTTATATCTTAAGTTAGGGAAATCCTAACCCCGTTTGGAAGCCAATTTTGAAATAAACCTGTCTTGGTATTCTTAACCGTTTTCTTCGTAAATCACGATAAAAGTTAAAATTACTGAATTCTCACATGGAAAGAAAGTACTCAACGAGAATACATTTTGAATACATGAAAATTCTAAAAATGTTTTAATTGTTAATCAACCTTATTTTTATCTGTTATTGGTTCTTACCATTATCTCTTACGATGAAGCCTCTAGGCATTTACGTACTACATAAATTTTTTTTATTGGATCCCATTGTTTTACAGTTTTACTGTTTGAATCTACGAAGGAAGTTCATGAATCTTATTTGAACTCGCTAATCTTTCTATTACAAGCTCGCAATAGCCTGCAGTACTTGACTGAAAATGTAAACCATGGCGTTCTTTACTGGTAAAGAACGCCATGATGTAAACGCAACAAATCTCTTTGTTTTAGTATTCGACATTTACCGTTAATTACAAAAAGGTGCTTTTCTCACAACATAAATTTTTGAGGAGGCGCTTTTTCGGTTTGGGCACTTATTCAGCCCCGGGCGCTTGTGAGAAGATATTGTGCCCAAGACTGAGCACTTAATTGAGAATGGAAGCTTAACTCGGAAATTCACACTCCTTCCATCCTTCCTTCCAAGTCCTTCAATCAGCACACAAATTCGCAATAGTATCACAAAATAAACCTCCACTGTCCTCTATCCATTGCAATTACCCAGATTAAACCTGTAGCATCTGAAAAACACTTGTCCGGTTGGTACCTGTATTGTTTCACGAGTATGACATTTTTAACAAAGCGCAACGAGTTCTGAAAAGTTCGTATTTTACAGGATTAAGTGCACCCTATCGGCATTAAGATTTTTAAAACGTAATAATTTAATAAAATCCGTGTCTTTGAGATTCCCTTAATCTTCTGGCAAAAATTTAGTAAACACCTGGGAGCATATCTGAAGCATTTTTTATCAGGATAAAAGAAGAACTATGCTGTTAATGTGATGATTTTTATAATGAGATTTAATGTTTTCCTTGTTCGATTTATCACAATCGATACCTTCGTAGTTGTTCAATTTTCAGAGCTTTTACTCGGCTACAGTTACGCTATTTCTTAAACATATTTGTATGACACCATAGAATTTCAAACTTAGTTGATCATCTCTCATGAGCCTCTGTGATCAAGCTCAAATATTTGTTGTATCTCTAATCAAACACTGTTACTCTTGGGTTGGAGGGTTGGAATAAATGGGGGGTTGGAGGAATCCTAAAAACGTAATAAAAGGGGGGGGTTGGAATAGATGGGGTGTTGGAAAATGACTAAAAAATGGGTAAAAGTGTCAAAAATAAAGTCAAAAATCAATGTTTAGAATAAACTACATTTTCCTAAACGTAGGGTAATACAACATAAACAATAGTCAGTTATTCAAAGCCATGGTAGTCTACAACATACCTTCCAAGAATTTGAAAATGTTCCCCTCGTCCTCCTGCTCAATGACAGTGTTATTGCTAACATCTGTCATGTGCGTCTTCACACTTGTTCGAGCCTCGTATAATGCTACCTTCATCTTTTTAATGTGTGGTTTTCATATTTTAATAAAGATATATTCTTCTTGCCCGCCAAAGTCCCCCCCTCCCCTCAAAAATTGTCATTGGTGGAAGATTACTTAAAATTGATAGGCAGGGCGCAGGAATAAAAATGTCCTGGATGGAAAATATTTGAAAAATTAATTGGGAGGGGGGGGGGGCGATTAGGCACCAGAGAATATAGGCACATAGGCACTAAATCGAGTGAATATGATAATCAAAAAATATATGATCTATTTTATGGTTCTTAAGAGCCACTGATCCACTAATTTTGAAGATTTGATGTAATACTCGTTATAGGTTTTGGGGTTTTTTTCTCCAGTTTTGACCTCTTATTTCTGTGCATGAAGCAGCAATTTTAAGACAGTTCACCATGGTTGTGTACCAGCCGTCCTCTCAGCTCTCAGTGTGCAAGCAGGTCGCCCTACACTTTCGGACCAAAGTCGTGCTCTGAACATAAAAAGTCTGTGCTGTAGGGGTTACAAAATGTGATACGATGTTCTGGAAATATTCAGAAAATTTGCGACTTTGTTGTATGCAGGTAATGAACGGCGGAAATATTTTGCCTGACGAACGTTCAAATTGTGACCTTATGAGCCAAAATTTGGTGTATGTGGGTTCTAAGGATCTCTCTTAGAAGAAAAAAATTTAAAAAGTAAGAAAAAGAATAAAAGAAAAAGAAAAAGAACAAAATAATTTAAACCGGAAGGAGGAGGACACAGACGATAGACAGGTGTGGAGACAAACGATCCGCTGTGGCGACCCCTAAAAGGGAGAAGCCGAAAGAAGAAGATTAATAAACCGACAGAGAGCAATTTCCGGTTTCGAGCTGATTCAGAAGATCAGCCAATCCATTTTCGGAACTGGAAACCAAAAGCTATGTTGCAATAGCCATAAATCATACCAACATCCTAAATAATGCAAGAACTTGAGGAGATTTTCACCTCCTTCATGAACAAGTACTTCGAAAGTACATCAGCCGACACGATGTAAAGAAAACAGGAGAAAAGATTGCGCAATACCACCCATCATAACAGCATTCCAAGAAAAAGAGGCACTTGCGGAAATTTTACATCCTCATCTATAAATAAAATGAAGTATATCAGCCCAGGATATAAAATCAAAACACGGAAAAGAACTGACCTTAATGAATATTTGCTTTATTCTAGCATTTTCGGAAGACTAAAAATACATTTTCTGTCTATTCAGGCTAGTGGTTTGCAACTACTTCCTAGAGTTCATCAAATAACTTCCAAATACCTTAAGTGTCAAGGATAGGGCCCAATGAAGAGATACGTTGACTGCATGATGACATTTGTAACACAAAATCTCGATGATTGGAAATCGTAGTGTTGTGTTTTTGTCTTTCCTTGAATGTTTTCACTCCAAATAATTCAGGTGTGGCACCTACTGCTACTACTACTACTACTACTACTACTACTACTACTACTACTACTACTACTATTACTACTACTACTACTACTGCCACTACTACTACTGCTACTACTACTACTACTACTACTACTACTACTACTAGGACATTTTGACATTTCCCCCTTTCCTATAATCCTTTTTGCTGTACATTATTACCGGGAACCTTATTCGCAGGCCTGAAAAACCAGGAATCATTTCATAGACCATCATGAGAATAAGGTTGAGTGACAAAGCCGGTCGAGGTGGGCAGTGGATTTGAACCATTTGAATCTCTTCAAACACTCACTAGGCTTGTGCACACAGCCTTAGTTTATGGCCCCATGGATTCCAAGAATAAAGCAAAATATCAATTGCCTTCAATACGGAGCCACGTCTCCATTTCTGCCTGAATTGCTGAAGATGAGAACGACAGCCAAAAACCATGTGTTTAAGAGTTCGTGGCCTGAGTCATACTTAACACTGATTGTTGGGTGTCTGTTATACACGTCTTTAGTATGGGAGTAAGGAATCTGTTACAGTCATCTTTAGCTGTTTAGCTAGAAAAGGCATCAAACTTGAGGGGTATATCACTTATAGTAACCTGGTACATGCCTTAGAGAAATCTCAAAATAATGGCAGTGATTTCAGAAATAATCTGCTAAAGTCATATGTTCTTACAACCTCTTATAATGATGTAGTAGTTTCGAAAATTGGCAATCTCTAAATCTATTATTGAAGTCAAAATACTCCCCAAATCTTAAAGGAATGTCAGGTAATTCCAAGAAATCCTCACCAACCTCATTTTGTTCGAAATAACTCCAGATTAACTTGAGTTATCAAAAAACTGGGTAGTCTCATTTAAACACAGATAATCTTAAGTAATTACAATAACCTCCTACAATAATTTAAAAGCTGTTTGCACTTCGTCAGTTAGAGATATTTAATTTACAATATTTAACAGGTTATCAAGCAGCACAAGACTTGTCGTGTTAGCTGATTCGTCATGTGAAAAATACACGTTGACCTCATACTTGCAAACACACGCCTGTAAAAGTTTGTTCTGTCCCTAGGATGTAAAAATCTAGTTTCATTTACCAATTCCTTCTCAACGCTTTTCCATTTTGACATCCTTGTAACCCTAAATTAACTTTCGATCTTTGATTCTCCTAAACCTCCAACACCGTACAAAGTTACCGGCATTTTAGTTGTGTACAGCTGAAAGTTATACTTGGTAGATTCAGTAATCTTCGTTTATCCCATGGCCCAATGGATACCTAACAAACAGGTTATCTCAGGGTTAACATGAAGAGTAAGAACCATAACTTCGTGTCTCGTATTCGCTCATGAGAGCTGTCGTCCTGCTTTGTTGACTACACGAAAATTTTTAACAACACAGCTTACCAAAATGCGATGCTAATAGATAGCGAGACTTAAGAACGTTTCAAAACGTGAAGGCTTTAACTTAGATTGGTAAGCAGGAGGATTTCATTTTGTTTTATCCTTTTATTATCTTTCCACGATTTTACTCTTTCAGGTTTTGATCGAAATACTGCGTTGCGGGAAGGGTTTTTACAATTGAGAATTAAGAATATTTTTTTCGGTAGATTGGCTTGTGACTTTTAAACTCTCCTAGCCCGTTATCTAAAATTGTGTACATTGCCTACGATAATTCTGATTTTCGACCCCCCTTGCAATTGTCACTAATATAACAACAGTTTGTTAGTGTACAAACCATTAAACTGCACTAATCACAGAAATAGTTTATTTACTTCTGAAGTTTTTATCGTCCGAATAAAATGGTAAGAGCAGAGTTCGAAAATGGAAAGAATATCCAAAGATGAAAATTTCCCTATTCGCTAACTTCGAATTCGAATACCTAAACTTGTTCAGGTATGACATTTCATCGGGAAGCGGATATTTTTTCTTAACGGTATTTTAAATGTTTTAAAACAAAAAAGTGTTTACAACCTTACGAGAAGTATATATTACAAATAACTTATAGCTGAATATAAATCACCGTTTTAGCTCCACTGACAGCTTGGTGTGGAACAATTTAGGTGCCGAGATAGGATTGGGAGACGGCTAAGGTTCTCTGTTTCACCTCATCAAAACATTATGCGCTTATACCGCAAACATAAGCTTTACTTTATGACCTAACATTTCTTGAATAGGGAACCCATAATTCTTGCCACAAATGTTTCTTGTAAATGTTCACAAGGTGATAATCAGATACTGTTCAAAACTCAACGAATGGGTTCAAGAGAATGGGCTTGATGGTAGCCAAATAAGAATGACTTGCAAACCTAACAACAGTAACACTCGGCTATTCAGCCATCTTCTTGACGCTTGCAACTATTTGATGCTCTCACCGTTTGTGTTTCTAAAAATATCAGGTTTTCAACGTTTCTTAAAGTTGCATAACGTAGGATAATTTTCGGCCTGTAGCGGGTTTTTGGAGGTTTTTCTAACAAATCTGCAGAGATGGATACCTGGTAGGAAAAAAGTAGAAGGACTAAGTAAGCTCAATAACATTTCTTTGATAAATCTTTACGATCAAATGACATGAAAATATGGCGTATAGAACGAAAAATGTTAAGATATTGCGGATAAAAAAGGACGCAAAGGCCCTGTTTTAATTAGCATAGAAATTATATTGTGTCAGAGCTGTAATCTATGAAAGACACATTCTTCTTAGTTCTTTTTAATGTATTAATCAAAGCACATAAAATTCCAAAGTAAAGTCTATATTCAAAGATTCTAAAACTCCATAGTAGTCTGCTACTAAGGTCTTTCTCTACTCAACTCTGACCTTCAGGTCAAATGCGATACAAATTTATTCTGACAATGGCGTGACTTACACTAAATGCCCAGACTACTTCCAGAACAGACCCTGAAGAGATCAGTTACAGTAAGTTGTTACATCAACAGAAGACAAAATCCGGAGTGTCAGGAGATGCAAATTGCAATATAAAATTCGCATGACCGTCTTCTGTATTCCTATTTGGTTGAAATTTTAGGGCTTCTGTTACCTTATCAAAAATGTTTTCAGAGTCATCAGATAATTGTACCGGGTAATTATGTATGCTAAAAATTCTACATTTTCTTCACTCGAGCCGGTATCAAACTTTCCAGAATATTTTTCATTGATGCTTGATTTCCACTTTAAGCACTAAAGTGTGGCACGCATCATAGCAGTAGTAGGATCCCAGACCCAATCCAGCCCTGGTACCATTTTGATTGATGGATGTACTGGTACTGCTCGCTTGGAAACATGCAAGGGGTGATGAAAGAAAGAAGACGGTCGGAGTTACATCACAGATAAGATGTAATTCTGGTATTATATCTAAAGTTTGTTAGTAAATGTCAGGCTCGTTGTTTGAAGTTTCAATTTGTTTATTGCCTGAAATCTGCAATTCGCTAATACCGAGCACAAGGTCTAAAATTGTCCTATCTCAATATCGGGGATGGGGACGAAATGCAGTCTGTTTCAGGAGTCAAGGTGGGTGATGTTACCGATGATGGTCGATAATATTAAGGGTAAGATAAGTATTTCCGTAACGATAGCATTAATTGTGGTGGAAAATTCTTTAGCGACGCCTGTGATGAAGGCCGGACATGACGAGAGGTTACTATCAGCATAAAATTATATAATTTACTATAATCGATACAATTTGCTAAACTGATATGTTTCTATGCTACCAACGACATGTCGCAGAAACATTTTAAATACCTCGTTTTCAGATATCCATGGTTACGTGTCTCGACTTCATCCAGCTACTTCATTTGACGTCACAGATTTAAAAACGTTACTATAAAGGTTAGTAACGGTCGTTCAATCAACTTGTTGTTTTGCTTGAACGAGTGAAACAGCTGCTCTACATTTGCTAGAGTTCTTCCTTGTGGATTGGAAACTTTATTTCATTGATATCTGCTTTGTGACGACTGAAAGATATTAACAAAGAGGTGAACGAGTTTTGTTTTGTCCAATGTCCCTTTATTTTGCATTTTCTACAGAAATTTTTCAGGTATTTTCTTAACAAAGATCGGATTACGGGCCATCTGATCTTTTAATTTCTGTATTTATTTCGCAGTCAAAGTTTCGTGGTTAAACATGGTCGTCAAAGAGTGTACAATATTTTCTTCCTTGCAGGCAACTCAGAGAAGAAAATGTCCGAAGTTTAATTCAAATAAAGTTGCTCGTTATTACAGAAAATCTGATGTTGCTATTAATGATTTGTGCATTTTATTTGCAAAACTTACAATTAGTAACTGTCAAACTAAAAAGCTGAAAATTCGCAAGACAATTCCTACTAAGAAGCCCAAAGCTTCCAAAACAATTACTACCGAAGAGCCGAAGACTTCCAAAACCATTACTACTACAAAGCTGCAAACTTCTAAAACAACTAATAAAGAGGTAAAAACTTCCAAAACAATTACTAGGCCTACTAAAGTTGCTCCAAAAATTGTACCTAAAGTGTCATCGAAACTTCAGGATAATACTTGTAAAAAGACACGGGTGAATAAACGAGCACCGAAAAGGAAGGCATTTGATTATGTGGGATTAGTATTAGATCAAATGGTAAACAAGCAAGGACGATTTTCAACGGATTCAAGTGTGATGTTACTTGGGGAAATGATAACAGAACTTGAAGAGTATTATTTGTTGGAAATGCGTGAACTTAAAGCGGGATAGCTTGATATTTTGTAGTTAGAATTAGTTAGACAACAATAAATCAGTTGAAAAGAACATCCCTTGTTTTCTTAATGCCTCGTATTTCTTGCAAATAGTGCATTGGTATATTGTATATGTGCGTATGCTACTACTGAACTTGGGTATGCGTAGCAAATCTTTCCATCTGTAAATTGACTTTGGAAGACCCCACCGTCTGCGCTCAAAGAACCTCCTCACTAAGTAGGAGAAACGGAAGCTTGTTCAAAGAGTATTGCTTGATTCTAAGGCAGCGGCCATAGATACTATAGCTTTTTTAAATTAGCTTTGTATCACTACACTCTTTCATATTAGCAACAAGAGTCTGGCATTTCATATAAAAAACAGCAACAAATACGCAAAATGCCAACCTTAGACTGTCAAGCACCAACATTTGAAACGGGAGATTTTCAAATGAAGAAGTTCTTTGAAAACCATATTTTTGTATATACCGTATTTCCTCTTATTAGTGCCCCGGGCACTTATTCAAAAAATTCACCTAAAATGTGCGGCGCTAATTAGAGGGCGGCGCTTATGAAAAATTTAAAATGATTAAAACATAAATTTTATTTAAAGCTCAAAAAGCAATAGGAACAGAAGCAATGAACGAAACAGAATAAATGTCTTTCATGCTTCAAAAACGTGTTTCATTGTGTAATGGCCCTTCTGTATGTTCTTTCCCTTTTTCTAATTAGCGCCGCTTTTTCTAGATGGCGCGTTTATTAGAAAGGAGGCGCTAATTAGAGGGCGGTGCTAACAAGAGGAAATACTGTAGTAAGAGTTACATATTATCATAATTTAATGAGCTCTTTTTGAGACTTGGCTTTATTAAACAACAATTAAGCAACAAATAAGCCTAAGAGCTCTGAAAGATAAAGGAACAGCAACTCTCAAATGAAACTTTCTGTCGCTTACTGTAATTATGAAAATATAACAAAAGAGAAGATAAGACAAGCCTTCTACTTGTTTTCACACAAACACGCACATTTTACTAGCAGCAACAGTATTGATAGAAAGCTTTCTATCAGACGGGCTGAAAAATACGCGAATAAGTAATTGAACGAATGTAGAAACTCTATGTGAAACAAAGAAACGAAGTTACGTGCAGTAATAGAACAAATATTTCCATTTCACTCACTTACAGTAAATATTATAACCGCAAGCTATATTCTTTCCACTATTTTTCAGTTACTCCACATGTTTACTCTGCTCAACTTACTATGGATACCCAGCCTAGACATGATACACTTTCACCTAATTTTTCAAAGCTATGAAACTAGCTAATAGTAAACAAACTGCATGTACAATTTCCATAACTTCAACATCCAACTTTTCAACTCAACTTTACACGGATAGAAATAGTATGTAACCCAGTTTCTTGTACTATTATCTTCATCCCTATCGCAAAGAAATTATTAGAAATGTTTCCAGCATCAGAAACTGTGGCATGAAATAAAAGTGGTAAAAAACCACAATAATAAGCTTGATTAACCTGAAATGTAAACAAAGTGTTCTACATTGTTATAGTTAGAGATCTGTCTAAAGAAGTGAAAGACAATTTTCTTTCAAATATGCCTTAAACAAGAAATTAACATTCCTGCCGGCCAAACCTTGCTTCTGCACAGCTAAAGTGTACAAAAGTATTCCATGCTTAATGAATCTTAGTTTAGATAGTTAACTTTCAATTATTAATACAGCATATTATAATTAGATGTTTTATTCTCTACTTACTACATCAATATGTATGCAACAGATCAGGAACCTTACTGAAAATTATACCTTCATACATAAATTACACAGAAAATGTTTAAGATTTCCATGTTGCACAAATGAAAACTCCACTCCCCCCTCCATAGTTTGTCAGAAACGAATCATACTCATAACCATAGGAAGTCTAATTTTTTTTTTGAGGACTCTTACATAAGTTACCTAGTTTGGTAATCAGATATTGTGATCATGCGTCCATGCTTGTTCCTGCATCTTCACGTTTCAATATAAGGAATCACTGAATCCTCATTGCCTCACTTTTTCATTCTAAAGTAATGTGCTACCTGCTTTTGTTGGTGTTAAGTATACATTTTGGAAGGTGTTTAGCTTTATGGCTTCATATTTGACTTACAGGTAGACAGAAGCGTGCTTACCAGTCAAAACCTACCATTACACACAACTTTTCTACTGATAATAGTAAAGTAACATAAAAATTTAACAATTGTAAGGGGCATCCTAAATCTATGCTTTCACTGAGCTTATTTATAGTTACTTTTAGTGCTATATTTATGCCCCCCTTATTCTGTAACTATTCAACTCTTTTTATGACACTTGAGGCTTCTTGTGAATGATTTCATGCAAAATCTTCTCTGTTTGTTCAAGGATCCCACCTCTTACAATTAAGGGAGTAGATAAAAATGTTAGGACTGAATTTAAAACGAATTGTATTAGTGGAGTCTGATATCCATTCATTATCTGAGTGAGTGCAGAGAGCTATATGAACAGCTTCACCTTTGATAACTATTTATAATAGAGTTTAATACTAGATCAGCTAGGTTTGGCATGCAATTTTGAAACATCTTCATCCATAGTATGCAAGTCTCTTTAATACACTATGGTTCAATACAAATAACAACTAAGCAATAAAATGAATGTTATAATTCTACAATTAACCCTACTGTAGTACCTTATGACTCAAAAATAACAATTACATAAAGAATACGTAAGGCATAAGTAATACACAGACCCATCTAACTGGTACATATCAACATAATGAGGGAGAATAAACAGTTGATGGTTTTCTCATGATTTAGCTACATTAGAGGTACTCACATACAAAGAATTAAAATTAACTACTACAATGAGCTTCATGCAAGCCCCTTTATTCCTACGAATTAAACCACTTAAGTCATTCTCTTTTTTAATTACAAAAGTTTCTAATTTCTTATTATCGTGAACTATGTTGTGATTACTGCATTATATTGAGTCATGAAAAACCTAATCATGTACTGTAACTTGCATTACCTAACAAAAGTCATAATGCAAGGTACAGTGGTAGATCTAAGAATGTGCCATCAAGGAAATTGACTGCCAATACAGAACTCCCCACCTTTAGTCTTTAATGCTCTCTCTTAAAACTAAACAGTAGAATTTCACCTAAAAATTTTTATTTGACTTGAACCAAACTGCTTAATATAAGAATAGTTTTGGAACAAATGTTGGCAATTAAACGAACCATTATAAAGTACCAACCATTGCTACCTAGGTTTCTCTTCATTTTGCCAATCATCTTGCTGTACAAGTTATTAAATGCAGCATGTTTCAATTTGTCTTTGCAAAGGCAACAAATAATTTAATATCTTGGTCTCCACAAATAATTGTGCTCTCTACCAGCTTCCAAGTTAAACAATTAGCAGTTCTCTTACTTCCATAAATGGAACAGAAGGTACAAACAAAATGATTTAATATTTAAAATACCGTAACATTAACAAGAATTTGTGGTACTTAATCTGTCGGCTGTTCAAATCCAGATGAATAGAACATGTCCCATAATGTAATGGACATGGAATACATATGAACTAGGAAATTTAAACCAGATAGCAAGTATGATAAGGCGAGTAATTTAATGTTTATGGAGTTTTTATATTCAGCATTCTCATCTTTTCAAGAAAAACTAATAAACTATTCTATTACTATCTATATACTTGTAGGACATGTAATATAAATGAAATGCATCAATGTTACTAAAATGGGAGTTCACTCATGCTTTCCCATATACAGACCAGACAAGAATGTTTCAAAAACACAGGCCTACTTGTACATTAATTCTTCTCACTAAAAATTGCCAACTCTGAATATGAGCATTCCCAAATATTAGATTACATTTGGTAACATACATAACTCTGATGTTACAACACATCATTCCTGAATACATCTAAATCATTAAACATTCAGGCATACAAAAATACAAACTGGCGTAAGCAAAACTATTACACTAATGATATTTTCAACATCTTATAAATGTTTTATCAAATGCTACAATGAGTATTTATACTTGAAGTATAGCTTTTTTGTCTTTGAGAAGAAACTACATCCTCTTGTATCAAGAAAGAATAACTAAAGACCTATCCCCCAACTGCCCAACTACCCCAATCCCCCTTACAATTACTTATCATGAAAAATCCCAGCATAATTAACAACTGGGAATGTCACAATTGCACCAATAAAAGATCCAAGCTGTATTGCAACTCCACACCAAAACAAGTATTTTCTTCCTGCAACTCTCATGATCGCACATATGGACAACTTTGTATAACTGACACTGATTCCCCCTAAAATACTGACAACAACCACAAGTATATATCCAATTTTTTCGTGTAAGAGTATTGGATGTGGGCTCTGTACTGCCAACACTAAGATGTAAAGGGCAGTTATCGAGTAAATCACAGCCCATACAATTATCATCAGCATTGATTTTGTAGGAATCCACAAGAAAACAAGACATGTTAGTGCTGAAGCAACTGCAGACAATGTTACTGCTAAATGGTACACAACTGAACCATATGGCCCACATGCATATGACTGGACTTGAGAAATGATACCATTGCTAACAGCATTGATCCACGCTTGTACTATGAGCAAACTGATAATATGCTTCATGGTCAAATTTGTTCCACCAACAAATGTCTCCGTTTCGGGATCAAGTATCCGTCTGTAACCATCATCATTGAAAAATCCCATGATGTCAGATCCGAAGTCCGAGTCCACACTAAATGTTCTCCGGTGGTTTTCCTCGGCACCTCTTGACTGTATCAGGTCAGTGTATTTAGCCACATGCTGCCTCTTTGCTAGCGGCAGATTGTTCAGCAGAACAAACGCAATGCCACATACAACCATCATGAAACATAAGAATCCAAAGAACCACTCCGGTGAGAAATTCATTCCACGGTAAGGACGTGACTGCGATGAACTGTTGCTTTTGGTATCTACTCCCTGTGCAAGAGCAACAAGACCTGGTAGAAGCCCACTCATACTTTCACCCGTATACAACGCACTCATAAATTCAGGTGGGAAAAGTGCCATGAATGGCAAAAAAGTAACTGTCGATGTACAGTCTACCAAAGCAACAATGAATGAGAGCACTATTAATGCCGTGCTTCTCTCTTCTCCGAGAGCGTAGGACTTACGATTCCAAAATATACACAAGGCCACACAAGCCCCCGTTCCTAGCATGATAATAACATAAATTGCAGGTTTCTCGTGTATTACCATTGGGCTGATTTTTCGCCCCAAGGTAAAAATTATGGGCCCAAGGTTAGCTAACTGTGCTACTACTGTAAGATACGAGGGTAGTTTGTATCCTTCTGGAGCATGATTCACTAACACAGGAACCTCGACCCAAATGCCATTGATTGCAATCCAAGAACCAATCCCAAACATGCAGACTAGGACATATGTCAACCAAAAATCCCGCTTTCTATTATAATTACGGTTAAAGCTCGAAGATTCGCTATTAAGTACATTATCCCAGCTAACGGAACAGTCATCCATGTTTAGCTCCGATAGGCGCTTTTCCTGAGAAAGTAACAAGAAGCAGTGCCGGTTTACGACTTCGGAACGTAATATGACACCTTGCAATGCAACAGTTTACCGCACAACCAATAACGGCTTTTCCTAATTAGATGTGCACTTTTGATACCACGATCTATGTCATTTGAACTAAAAATACGAATGAGAGATGCTGCGAAACCGAATATATTACTCTGTCCTTTTGCTGTTTTGCTTCCCAGTTGATTCCTCACTCCGATGCTGAGAAAAGCACTTTCGAAATGAGATCAATCTCTTTTTCGGCTTTCAATTTTGGCGCGAAGTTCTCTCGTTCCCACCTTGAACACTCGTGACAAAAAACTTGTTTGGTGACTGTAGAAAAAGAGACAATATTGTGATACTTAAAACGTTGTTTTATGACCCGTGTTTTGTACAAAAACTACTGGACCAAGGAATCTTTGTGAAATAATTGCTAACTTCCCTAGTAAGTTTCAAATTATAACAGATTTCAAAAGGCCTTGGTCAGTATTTGTTTCTCTAGATTTTCCCAATAAAGTATTTCAAACAGGGAATTAAAGCTTAGAGAAACAATATAATAAAGGAACAAGTCGGAGTTATTTTGTGGAACTTTTAGATTATATACGGACAAGCGTTGACAGTGACTCGTTCACCAAAAACTAGCCGGACTTGCCGAAGAGGCTTAAAATGAAAGAAATTATTTAAATATACATGCTTTTTTAAAGTAAGAAACCCGAGAAGGACTCATAGTACCAGAAGATAAGTAATTGTTCACCCTATTGTAGTTCTAAAAGTTTCTAAACAGTTTCTTAAATGAATTGCCCATCTTACGTAGTTCAGCAGGGTTAAATACCTCCTTCGCATTCACACATGAAACCAAAAGTAGAGTGGATGGAAGGGGAATGTCTTCTTGCAGACTGATTTGGCAACTGCCTTAGAAAATATCCCCGGGGGTCAATTCACAGGAAGGCAGGAATTTCTACGTATTTTGGATACTCAACTTGCGAGTTTGGACATACAGTGAATTGTATTTGTGATATATTTGTTTGACGTGAGTCAAGTATTCAAAATGTCCCATTCTTTTCCACTTTAGTGATTCACCACAGTTTCTTAATTCATTCTTTTTGATTTAAGATAGTACTAAAATTTTCTTAGCATTTTGTCCGTCGTAGTACTAGTTTCTTATAAAACGTTTTTTATAAAAAGGCGCGTATGTTTGTACTATGCAGTCGTTTGACCGTCTTTTATGTCAGCCTTTCAACAATACCGTCCACACGTGCTTTAATTGCATTTGCATTTGTATTATGACGATCCTCAGGCGTGTAGCAAGAGTTAGAAATTTGGAGGGGCTATTCTGAGCTTC
>JAAAKM020001137.1:0-10902 GCA_010016025.2 Alatinidae sp. Z8VKAUB7J3 | reverse complement strand
ACATCTTTGAGACTATATCTTGCCACATCTACAAAGTTTTTTATGTCTTTACATTATTTTACTGATTAAGTTTCCCAGATATAGAGATACCTCAAATTTCTAGCTTTTCTTAAAGAAGTGACAGAATTTTGCTGATCTTTGACATACAGGAATATTTATCTTATTACAGCCATCAAGCTTCCTCAAATACAGGTTCTAGACCCCCTTTTTTTACAAAGACCTGAGAAAGTCTTGAAGAAAAGACGAAACGTTATTTCAATTGCAGTTTCTTTTTTGGCGTTTCAACTAAGGTTTGTCGGTGTTGTTTTTATCATAAAACCCCCTCAAGCTGTAAGCCTTGTCTCACTCATGTATCACACATGCATATGGCTTCATCAACCAAGCACCGCAAGTAATGAACTTCTACTTACAAGGGAGAATGCAGCGATGTAGACTGGATGTTGTGCTTTCATGATAGAAATCTGATGCAGATAGTGTACGTCAGGGATGTACGCAAGGTTCTCCCCTTTTTAATGTTTGTTAAAGACTTAAGTTACAAATATGACCCTTAGGTTATATGCTCATAACACGACTGACCATGCCTTTAATTCATTTCCCTTAGATCTTGAATTCAAAATGAATTTCGATCGTGGTTTATTACATAAATGCCTTGAATATAATTACCTACAAATAAATTAAGCAATGGTCATAGGGCCTATTTCATACGTGTCCAGTCATAGGTCTTTATCAGGAGCCTGCCTGTTTCCAATTTTTTTTTTAAATATACGAAATTGCAACGCTGGAGACAGTCACGTAGCCAGTCAAATCTTGTTAGGGGAGGGGGGGCAAATTCAAAAATAGACCCCTTTCCTTCTTTCTTTCAAGCCAGCCAAACCAACCACGGTTTAGTTTGCTGGGGATATTGGAACTTTTACACTTCCTAAAAGGCTCAAAGTCGGATTTTAGGGATCAGAACAATTCTACATGCAACTTCTTCAACCCTCGTTATGCTTTCAATGACAACATCACACAGGGATGCCACATCTTGCACACTGGAAGTTTTCCCTTATTACCACTGAAAATGGATAAGCAGACCTAGCAATTTTTTAATCTATTATTTTGTTAATGAAATGCCACAAGTATCGTCAATAAAATGTCCACCCAACCCTCAATGAAATTTTTTTGTTTTTTTTTAATCTGACTTTCTACAGGACGAGGAAAGGGTTTTATCATTTTAACTATATCTAGAGTATTCAAAAATATATCTCGTCCAATTTCGAAACGAAAGATATTTAGAACCTTAAAGGCCTCCAATTCATTGCTCTTATTACATTTGTAATATGGCTCACTTCTTGACTTTTTGCCACTCTTTAGAAAAAAGTGTGCAGATCATGAGCTTCCAGGGCTGAGACCTTAGAAAATTTTAAAGTAGAGCATGCACATTTTTGGGAAGTGATTTTACATGGACCCAAATGACGCTGCTAAAACTATTAGTTTCAATTATGCTAGAACTTATAATAAATTTCCAACCTCTTTTGCTTCTAAACTCTCAGCCCTATTCTTTTAAATATTTTTTGTAAGATCCTTTGTCGGACAGCCTGTTTCAATCTTTCCCATTTATCTCATTTGTGAGAGTACAACTTTGCTCTTGCTTTTATACACTATATGAGATCATACACTTCTTCCTTTTGCAGATTCACCAGAACAGTCCGTTGACCATAAAGTAACGGTAGAAGAAACAGTAGCCAATATTAAAACAAAGACCAAGGAAAGAAGAAAATCCATTCAAAGTAGCGTAAAAAATCCAGCAGTGGCTAACAGGACTGGCAAACCGGATACGGCACATCAACCCCTAAAGAAACACATGATGGCATTAGCTAAAGGTACGCCAACAAACTTCGGTGGTTTGGAAGGTCAACGTGAGGATTTAGGTAAGGCTAAACCAAGCTATACCAGACGACCAAGTATGCAAGAGCCCAGAATAAATAGTTCATCGTCCCGACGTGGTTCCCACTTTTCCAACAATGATACCTCTTCCTCGGCAACTACAGTGCTCAATGATCTCACGAAGGAAAGAAAGATTGAAACCAAACAGCAGGACGATTATGGGATAGGGTTTAGGAGCAACTCGATGCTAAAACGCACGGATACACAATCTGATACGAGTCACAGTCAAGGACTTCCTTCAATTGATGATAAGGTGCAACGGATACAGAACCAAGAGGGTCGTAAGACCAAGGAAACTTACAAAAAGAAAACTCGTAAGGGCAATTATAATGAGCTTCTAGGCAGAAGGAAGTCAAAGGATGTTAAGGATCTCTGGGACTCAAATTCAGTGACGTCTTCATCGAACGACTTACCACCTCTGTTTGAAATTGAAGATTTTAGAAATACTGCGGAACAAGCCTCCCCTGTAGAGAAAGAATCAGAAAATAAGACTTTAGGTTCTCTTCCATTTAAGTATGAAACTCGAAGACCTAGTATAGAACCAAATACACAAGGAAACAACATCAGTTATTTGAGCAGCATCAACAGAGGTAGTGATCCACCTTTTGCGTCTGTGGAGACCAACGGACGTATTCGTCGCCAGACAAAAGTCTCAGGGGAAGAAAAACTAAGAAACCCACGGAATAGAAGAGTATCCTTTGCGGATGTTAGTCCTGCTGACGATTTCTCTGCAACATTGGGTGATAAGAAAGCTGTTGAAAGCAGCAAACCTGAACCAAGGAGTCTCACCCCATCACCAGAGCCGGCCCCGAGGAAGAAAGTGACAAGTATAGAGATAGCAGCTCTAAAAATGATGTCTTTTACAAGTAGCTTTACATTTTCCTATTATGATCTGCCCAAACCTTACATAGATTTTAACGAAATGGTAAAGACTAGCATTAATTCAGTTGGTCGTCGGGCGAGGAGAAGACTGATGCCTGCTAGAAAAAAGAATATTTAACTGCGTAACTTATGAATCAAATTGCAAAATTCATGTTATTGGCGCTATCATAAAGGAGAAGGGAAAGGATGACCACAGCATATACAAATGTAGGTTATTTTTTCACAGTACAAGCAACTGTCTCTGCAGAGTTTGTTTGAAGTTGGCAAACTCCCATATTTCATTACTCGTTTACCCAGTATACAGTTCAGTTTCAAGGGAAGCCTTTCTTAAGGAAACTATTGTATGCAATACAGTAGAGAAGTTATGCAATCTTACCGCCATGGAAATATTGCTTTAAACAGACATTTTACAAGGTAATGTCTATTTACCTGCTACTGATGAGGACTTCCGTACATATTGCAAAGCTTGTTTAAGTGGGATGCCAATTGAAATAGCGAATTAATGAAGGACGTCAATTCTGCGATAGTGCTTTCTAAGATGCAGGCTAAGAGGATAAGAAACAATTTTAGCCAAAATCAACCTTCAATATAGATATAGAAATAAGGAAAGGAATAGGCATACGTCAAGATAAAAAATTCCTCATTACTATATTAACACCCATTGCCTTCTAAAACTCTTGTGTCCATTGATAAAAAGACCAAAAGGGAACATATTTAGTTACAAAAATGATATGGCTGTGCAAAAAGATCAAAGAAAATTTAATTTGAAGAACACTAAGCATAAAATAATACATTTATTTTGTTTATGAAAGTGGAGTCTAGTCATTGGAATATTATTGAGCTTTGACTGCTCATTGCTACAGCACACCGTAGATATCAGCATATTGTATTGACTGGTGATTCTTACTTCTTTAAAATAAAATTATTATCATCATTATATCTGTAAATATTATTGCAAGTATACACATAGCCCTTCACAAATCATAACGAATGCAAACAAAATACCCTGCCTAGGGGTAGTTTCATTTTGATAATAATACACTCTGCACTGCACTGCACTGCACCAAGAATGATCGAATCCTTGAGGAAATGCTCTGTATATATTTACTCCTAGTTCTTGTATTTTTGTCGTACACTTAGTATTCCATATCACTGTTATCTTTTTAGATTTGACCTAAGCCCCATTTGATTATATTAGAAGCATTGTTAGACAAACAAATTACACCTGGTATTTTATCAAAACTGTTGAAATGGTGAAGGCTTAAACTTCTCTTAGATATTTGCAAAAAGATATTAGCCTTGAAAGTTCTTACTGCGTTCTTCACTCTAGATTATACAAAATCTCCATATTCTTAATGCACTTACCTATGTGCAGTATCTGGATCAAAAATTTAAAAAGTGAAATTATGCAACGATAGAAAGCTACCGAGGAAATGCTTATATGCTATTTTTAACCTAAATCTATTCAATACGTTACTTTATTATTTGTTAAGATCGATAGCTGCATGGAAGCATGATGATATTGAAACATTAATAGAGAAAAGTCTAGCATGTTACTAAATATGTTTCTACCGTGATCACCTTTCGTTGCGCGTTTTCTTCTTTGTTAAAAAGAGTTCAGTTAATGTAAAGAGATTTCAATTTACCTTAGCAAACCCAACCTTTTAATATCATTTTCTTAATATTTGCAACTTAGTAAGTAAACTGATGGATATCTTAGGATCATATGATCTAGGCAATCCGGATTCCGCTCCACCCTATTAGGTTTTTTGTAATAACGTTTGTTCTGCTCTGTAAATTTTTTTTAACTGTTTGGAGAGTTAACCAAATTTCATATCTCAGATGTTCTGAAAGTTTGAACAACCAGGATTATGCACTTTTTGATGTATGAGGGTTTTGTCGCATGCAATTGGAGGAAATTTAGTCTGTTTTGAACACTCATAGAACATTTGCCAAATTTATGGAGCAATGTATGAAGCCATATTTTCAGTTTGACTGAACACAGAACGTAACTCTGTGTGCAGATCTGCATATACCTAGAGTGTATCAGTGCCAAATATGAACGAATTCCGCCAAGCTGTTTCGGAGATAGAAAAGGTGGGTGGATTCAGCCCCCTTGGGTATACAGTCCTCAAATACGTCGGATAAGGTAGGGTTAACTTGGATAGTGTAGAAAGTTTACAATTTTTTTGACACAGTTTACTTGTTTGTGATCTATTGATAGTCAGCTGCAGGTTTGACTTAGCTATTAGTTAGAGTATTGGTAAGAATCTGATAAGTGCTTCATTACTATTCTGTGCAATCAACTGTTGTAATAACCCATCTGCATAATGAAACTCCGTTTTTTATTAAGAAAGATACTGACAAAATGTCAACATCAAAAGGAAAACTGCATTTTAAATAGGTTTAAGCCCTAATAAAACCATTTTGGGAGTATTTGAAAGTAGCTATAGAGAGCTCGAGCACTTACAGTGAATTGCAACTTGGGTTATTCAGACCAGGCTATGGTGCTTTGTAGACAATAAATCTAGTTTAAAAGTGTACCTTTGTTGGAATGAACCATGTTGCAGTTATAACCAATTTCTTGTAGTTCTGAGGAAGTCATATAAAAGAAGAACCTCATTACAAGCATCATCGTTTTCAAAACCTCATGATAGCACAATTCCTTTATGGAATTTTCCCTTACATAAAAAAGCTTCATGAGTTATTAAAGTATACACTTATCAACGATTTTAGGAAGCAAACAGATAAGAGGTGTCAACAGATGAAAACGGGCAGGATTTCTCAATTTATCAACGGAAGGTAAAAAGAATATCAGTTGACCAAGACTATAATGTCGTAAAATGTTTGCTTTTGAAAAACAATTTATCTGCCTGTAGCCTCCCTCGTGTCCACTGCATTTAACAACATTAGAGATAGAATGTTACCTTTTTGTAAACAAGTGTCAATAAATCACTATTATCTTATTTGTCAATAAATTAAATTTTGGCACTCTCAACTTTTGTCTTCTTTTGGAGCCAAAACTTCTTTTAGTTTTTAAGCGGTAGCTTTCTGCCGTTTGTGTTAATTCTTGGTGAAGTTTTATTTCCACATGTTTTATCTGCCCATTTATTGGCCATGTTTTAAACTTCACACGCAACGGTTCATTGTTATGGTGCTTTTCATTTACTTTGTGTTACCACCAATCATTTACCTCCGAGATCTATACACGCAATTTTAACACTTGAGTAAGTGCACATTAAAGTGCCTGCAAAAAACATATTCAAAGCCCCAATTGTATATATCACTTGTTGCATAGCACTTTAAATACTCTTTCCTTCAATCATAAATGCCATCAAATCAGAAGTACCATCAAGATTAAACGTAGGAAATAACAGCGAATGTACACCCTGATTCGCTGTTCGTGGGTGACGTCATTTCTTACAATGCCTACCATCACTTTGTAGTTAGGATAGATGTCACTCCTATTCCTGGTCATACCTCGATTCCTTCCCTCAGTATTGCTACTAATAAGCACACCAACCAATAGTGAGATAATATATCTTGTTGCGTCCACTGGGAAAAGAACTCCGAGCTTCCGACTGGCAATGAGAGACAAGTGCCATTTGAATACTGTGCCGTGTCGTATGAAGCTTCACATTAGTACATGAAAGCGTAAACTCTAATTAAACTTGAGCTGTGATTGGTACAAGTCGTCTATTCTACATAATCAGCGTAATAAGCTTAAGCGGAGGAGTATTAAAAACGAACAAGCCTTCTACTGTTACGTATGGTAGTTACAGAATATTGTATTCGCTTCTTTAAATCTGAAAAGCAATCCTCCAACGCGAGACGGGAGGAAAGTGAGCCCAAAAGCACGCAGTTTTACTTTCCAAGGTTAGAAATGACCACAATTTACACAAAAGCATAGCGGATCCACAGTGTTTGATTTCGTGTTGGTGCAAGACGTCGTTGTTTTAACTGCAATTTTAAACTTCCTGGAATACACTGAATAAAGTCATATTGTTTCTTTGGCAATTAAGCTAAAACCACGTCTTGCTGTCCCATACCTTGTTTCTTTGTCTTGTGACCTTAATTAAGTGGTGTTGCACTTGGATGCCCAAATACCAATTATTTACTAACTAGTGTGTTTGGTGGTTTTACTATTTAGGTTAGTTTCAAAATCCTTGCAATCTTCGATTGAGAGATTGCGATTTGAGAAGCAGTTTTAATTTTTTGGGCTATTATAAATACGTGCTGCTTAAGTTCCAATTTACTGTACATGGTCTGTCACACCGCACGCTAGTTTTGATGAAATGGCCGCCATTATATTGCTCTAAAGACATTTTTTCGTGAGTTGCGACGTCTGTAATAAATATTTCATTGAATGTTATATACTCGTCTTATTACTCTACGAACAATTTTCGCGTAGTATGATAAAAATATGTTGCTTGATCAATTAATTCGGACATTTTAGAAGATTTTTGAAGATTTCTTAATAACACAAGTTTTCCATTGCTTCCTATCAGAGGTATTTATGTGACTATGTGTCTATTTGTCTGCATAAGCTCAACACTGTCTGGGTGTGCAAGTTTTAGAGGTATCGTTGCAAGAACTGACTACACGGGGGTTTTTTTATGAGCAACTCCATTTTCGGGGTCGGGCCTCGAGTTGCTTAGCAATATTCCAAAATCAGTCCTGGAGTTGCTTAAGTAGTTGCTTAGGTATCACTACAGGTTATCGTCGAATTTTGTCGTGCTGACGGTTGACAAAATGCAGCCACTGGCAGTTGTAAATGATGAAATACCAAATGATTGTTGGATCTTTGATCTCTTTGCTTGACATGTTATCAACAGTGTGATATTTGTTGTATATCAACAGTTTGTAATCAATTCTTAATGAAAAACGTTTCTTGGTTTGTTCTTCAGGCGTTTTAAAAATTGTCCCTCCTGAGTTTGAGGCCTCCAGTTGCTTAGCTTGTTGCTTAGATTTTGGACCAAATCGAGGTCTCACACCTAAGCAACTCATACACTATTCACATGGAGAGCAAGCGCACGACGTCACGTCTGATATTGACGTTGGCCTCGTCAACCTCCGAGTCTTGTTCGCATGAGCCTGACGTCGTTACCGTTTGAGGGAGAAAGCGGAACTGCCAACTTTGAAAACAGCGAGACCATGACCAAGATAACAGGTCTCGATAAATTCACTCAAAGATCGAATAATTAGTTAATTTACAGACATCTCTACCCAAAATCTGTAATCTACATCAGTGAGAGAGCAAATTTATGTCAGTATATGAGAGTAACTAAGTATCTGGTTAGCACAACTATAATTTTAAAGAGCAATCGGTTCCTTACCTGCTCATCATCTCGTCGAAAGCGAATTTGTTTCCTGTTATTACTCTATTTGAGAAGAAACTCATCCGAAAGAGAGCTAAAAGGATAATGTCTCTTTAACTCCATTAACTTCTGCTGGAGGATGCCATTTTACAGTCGTTAGAAACAAACTTGATTCGAGTATCGCAGCTACGATCCAACATGGCGACTGACGTTGAAGAATTCTAGACTGACGTGTGAAATTTAAAATCTTCAGTAGACGTGGTTGACGTCTGACGTCGTCAGTGTTTTGACTCAAGTGAAAAAAAAAATTTCAACTTCACGCAGACGTGACGGACGTCACTTAAAAGAGAATCTCGTTTCAAACCTTAATTGTCCAGAAGATCCAAAATCTTCTGTGAAGATCGAATGTAGTAAGAGAAACGAATCTTTTGGTTTTCTCTTTGCTCTTCCCTTTTAAATTTGTGCTTCCACTTGTAAAATAAAAGGCCTAAAGTCTAGTTCAAGTTGTCCAAATAGTCAATGTTTTACTGACTGTTCTTTAAGAACGGCGTTTCAGAGTCATCAACGGATTTATACATCAAGGTATGACAGGGGCGTTGCTGTTATCTGTTCATGTATCTAAAGGGCCCGTTTCAAACATTAACAGCTTTGGAATGCCTCTGGTGAGCAGCACCTTAGCAAACGGGGATTAAGACAGGACATGCCTCTGAACCTTTCGCCGAGTCTATTGTTTGATATGAGCTTACTGGATGGGTTTTGTTCATTGCAAATCTTTCGTATTCCTTCGACTGATTGAGAAGCATCGCGTTGCTCAAATAGAAATAGTCTGCTATCTCATCCATCAATTATGGACGTGCCCTGTTCAGAGACCACTACCGCCGCAACTTTAAAATGGTGCTACGGACATGAGTAAAAGAGTTTCAAACTCTTTATTCCTTTAGTTTTTCGTTAAAGATATTATTATTAAGATTAGTAAATATCACTCCAATGTACATAAAAAAATCGTTTCATATCTGTTTGAGGAATCACACACTGTTTACATAGGCAAGTAAGTACATTAAAGGATACTTCCACTGAAAGCGGGACACTGACTAGCAGAGAGAAAAATTTGGGTTTCTTACAAACATGGAAGTCAGAAAGCTACTTGAGAAAGGTAAATTCTAATAATGTTGAGTGAATATTGCGTTCAGTAACGTTTTCATTTCCTAAAAGTTTTTGCCATAAACTGATCACACCAATCGTATGGAGTGAAGTGAGGAAGCTTTTATGATGAATTTGTAGGAAACGAGAGGACCAAAAAAACGTCGTAGAAAATAACAGTCACGAGAGTGACATCTTTTCTGCCACTTGTGTTGTTAAAAAGGCGTACATTGTAAATAAATTCTTTTTGTCGACAGAGTAATGGATTCTTTGTTTTGATGAATGCGACTTTTTAAGCGGCAAGATGAAAACGAGATGGGGATTTGGCTATTACCCTAAACGAATTCTCTTGATAGTTGTCAGCATATGATTAGCTTTCAAGCAAATGCTATATTTGGCTTTCTTGCGATTCGGTAAAATTTACAGCAAGTACTAATGAAGGCCTGCATATTTTGCGCGACTCTGTAATGTAACCTGTGCGACGTACAAGCTATATGAAACGGCTACCCAGAAAATGCTATCATTGTCTGCTACTCAACGCAATATTCGAATTTTGTACCACTTACCATCTTGTTCAATGTTCATTGACTTGAGGATTCAGTTAATCATGTAATGAAACTGTTCCAAGTGTCGCCAGGAGAAGGATAATAGCGGCTGTCGCTAGCCCGCCTGTGTACTCCACACTCTTACGTCTTGGCCCAGCCATTACTGTACGGCATGTGGATGTATTCTAACATTTTATTATCATCAGATTTAGTTGATAGTTAGCGCGTTCTGTCGCAGTGAGTGAACATTGTGATGCACCATATTTGTTATTATCGACTCCAGGCCCCTCGCATTCTAGAAGTAGCCATGTGTTTCGGGAAAGCAAGGTTATGAGCTAGATTCACTGCTGAAGAAATATTGAATTCGTCATATCTTGAATGACTGGCTACCAGACTCAAGAAAAGGAGCAGCTACAATGTCAGTGCCATACTTTTAGTAATCAATTATGTGATCTTGATTCAAACAATGGGATCCCATGTGCACATGGTCATCATGCCATGATTCATCGCCAGGCATCATCTCTTGCAGACTTGGATCAAGATGATGTCGGCTCAATCGTCAATGGATTTAAGAATGGAGGTGAATCACGGTATTCAGTGCTAGAACTCTTCGAAAGGAAGGAAGTTGTGAAGATATGCGCCCCCATGGTCCGCTATTCGAAGTATGTTTATATAAGCATTTATTCATGACTATTCAGTATTCTCTATATATGAAACCTGATACCTACAATCGAGGACTTTAATTTATGTAAACAGAGGCCCAAGCCCGATATGCCCAACCCGCTGAATTTGAAAAGCACTTTTCAAAGGGTATATGCCACAGCACTGTGCTGCTCCGAAACGAGCGACAGAAACGAAGTAACAGCTAAAGTATATAAGTACCCCTGTACTGTCCCGATCCCACAGCTTGTGTTCTGAGCCATTCACGCTAATTTTGACGTTTTGGAGGAAACTTACATTACTTTTGTCCATGATTGTAGTGTCGATCATCCCTGGACTTTGTTTTTGTGTTAGAGGCAACTCTGTGAATTGCGTCCAGCCGTCGGACTGGATTGAAATGCCCTTATTAACAAGCTGGCCTTAATATGAAG
>JAAAKM020001136.1:0-15144 GCA_010016025.2 Alatinidae sp. Z8VKAUB7J3 | reverse complement strand
CTACTACTACTACTACTACTACTACTACTACTACTACTACTACTACTACTACTACTACTACTACTACTTCTACTGCTGGTACTACTACAGCTACTACTACCACAGCTATTAAAAGCATATAACCTCTAACACGTCTTCCACTACCGTTACTCAGCTACTCTAACTACGGCTGATAAGCTACAATTTCATCTTCGGAATACAAGGTTTCTAAAATCTTGTATGTTTTGACATACAATTTCTGGGTAATTAATTAATTTAATAGAAAGTCTCCACTTTAGCTCGTCTCTGCGCCCACCATATTGTACTTCGTCTCCATGAAGCTAACGCTCATATTCTGAAGCATGAATCTAACTTATTGATGCCGCAACGCCGAGGGAGCAATCCCTTTAAACTAAAGTTGTATTTTGAATTTCATCTTGCTGCTATCAGTCAAAGAGATGTAAATACGACCAACGGAAACTTAACAAGTCACTGTAAAAGTACGTCATCTTATCGTCGTAAGTTTTCTATGTAACGTCTATTAAGAGGGGTGAATCCGATGAAACTCACTGACCGTCTGAATTAAGGCTTTTATTTAGATTTATATCACATTTATTTATAAAACTATTGATGGGCAATGGGACAGCATTTGATTGAAAACCCACGATGTGCTGACGACTATCAAGAGGATTTGTTTAGGGTATTAGACAAAGCCAGATCTCCTTTTCATCTTGCCGCTTTAGAAGTTGCATTTATCAAAACAAAGAAGCCAGAATTCTGTCGACAAAAATTTTTTTTTGTAATTTACGCCTTTTTCAATAACACGAGTGGCAAAAAACGTGTCGCTCTTGTGACAGTTATTTTCTAGGATATTCCCGTTTCCTATAAAGTCACCGTAACAGCTTTCTCATTTCACTCCATACGATTGCTGTGATCAGTGTATGGCGAAAACATTCAGCAAAATGAATCCGTTACTTAACGCAATATTTAAATTTTGTACAACAAACCAAGCTTTCAAAAATTATTTATCTTAAGGAAATGTTTCATTTCATCGTTGAGTTAAAACGAGTATTGTTTTACTAGTGTTGTGCAATGCATCCTTCCTATAACGTGCTTCCATGCCGCGGTAAGCGACCACTACTGACTTTCCAAAGACAATTCACTTACAGGAAGTCACTTAAACGTTGCTCTGCACACTGTTCAGTAATTTGACTCCGGTGCCTTTTTTCACAGAACCTCATCTTCCCAAGGTCATCATCGGAAACAAATATTCAAAGAAAGAAATCTCTACCAGCAGCCAAAGATTGTGAGTTATTGAAGTGTTGTCCAGGGAAAAGTGCACTGACTCAAGACCACTCCAGAGGGTCACTAAGCAACAATGAAACCTACCCGGTCAAGAAGCCAGACATGTAAATAATTGAAAACAACTACTGTGATGTTCTGACGCAAGTTGAATAACTGTTGGTAGCAGCGACCACGAAGTACTGAGAATTATGATAAATGTATTGAAGCGAAGAAGTCCAGTGACAACGAAACCGAGGCGAACAGACAGAAAAGGCCTGAGATCAGTTCAAATGACTTTGACGATAAGGGTGAAATGACTTGTTTACAAACTGCAGTTTCACTTCAATGACTCCGATTTGAAACCAACATTTTCATTCAGTACGTAAATTCTGCTTACTTACAAGACACTGGAGAAGTCATCCGATCCCAGTCGACATTTAAAATCAGAAGGTCACACAGAAGGTGGATGATGTTGTGCGAGAGAGCTGTTTAAGGTGGTATAGGTATATATTGAGAAACGGGGGCAATAAAGGAGTAAAGAGAGCAATGGTGTCTGAAACTGAGGGAAGAAGAGGAAGAGGAAAACCGCCAATGAGATGGAGAAAGGATGCTGCAAAGATTGGTCAAAAGAAAGAAGGCGCAAAGGTACAATCAAAATGGAGGCAAAGATTGGTCGAATCTCAGTAACTTAACGACATATGGATAAAAGACCGACTATAAACTATGGATGGATGGATACGGGTATCGGTTCTTTGATTTCTTACACGCCTACGTGATATAATCTATTGTTGCATTTTCTAGTATCGGCCGTATTTGTAGCTTGTAAAAGGCTCGATGCTCCTCTTGTCATCAACAATACCTGACTGTCTACAGGTACCCCCCCCCCCCTCTCATCCGCTTTCATAATGCTTTCATAATGCTGCAGAGTCCTTTAAGATATAAAATGTACAGCACGGCAATGTTGTGAGCGTTGGTAATAGCCCAATGAGCAATTGCACCAATCGGTACAACCAATTTTTGTATATTATGGATTTGCTCTTACAACAAAGGCTGAAGCACCTAAGAAATTATCGTTCAGTCTGCACCAATGCATCGTGCCTTAACAAAAGGTCAAACTTAAATTACCAAATCACAAGGAACACAAGGTTGACAGTTACAAAACATTCCCTGGTGGTTACTATACGTTGATTGAAGGTGCGAGAACGTGCACTTTACTTCACTCGGAAGATAGCATCAAGATAAGGCTAACAGACCACTTCTTTAAGACACTAGAGATATAGAACGCCATCTTTCCAAAATAATCTTACAGTAATAGACAGCGAACGAACCAGTTGAAAGAAACTGATTTGTGAAGGTTGTACTCAATTCTAGGTGAAACATGACCAATGAAGAACTCAGATTTCAAATCCTTTATCCACACTCAATACAAAAACAACAACATCCACAAAATCAGGAAAAACATGGCGACAAGAGGTGCAGACAGAAACGTAACACACTGATAACGCAATTGATACAGCAATGAGCCTTCTACCAACCACCATGTATTAAACATCTTCAAGATTTCTCAAACCATATTTTTACCGGAGTGATTTAGAAGCAACGAAACTAAGCTTTAACTTAAATGACTAAAGACAAGAAAAGCTACTTTTCATCCCATCTCCCATTTGTTGTGAAAAACCATGTGCGGCACTTAAAAAAAGCAATTGAAAAATCACAGTGACAGAAGAACTCAGCAACAAAACCACGTACAACAGCAATTAGCATTAACAAGCACGACGGATTCTGTCAGAAGAATTGTCAATGACAAGTCGAAGACCTCAAGGTATGGTGAAGCAGCAGGCCCCCTTACGGCGTTCATTTCATTATCCAACAATTAGTCAGTTGTCATAAATCAAAACTTTTCTCGGAATGTATTATTATTGTCAGACTAGAAACACCGCATGATGCCAAATTAACATGCTATCACATGGATTTGACCACAACGTTTGTGTCATCTGTCTTGTGTTAAGTGTAGAATTAGACTCACTTGATTATTTTAGGGCTGTCATTTTAATGTTTATACGTTCATTTGACAAACTGACAGACACCTATGAAACTACACAGTTACAAAAACTTCGGATAAAATCTTAGATATGCAACATTCAGGTCTCCCTGAAATACCTTGGCATCTCTATAAAAATCGGCAGAGCAAATGATAATTATTCTACAGGCAAGGGTTTCCTTATATCTTTTCTTTTCGTGTAAAGTTTTCATCACAGTAATCGCATGATACACGTTTCCAGTACCGTAATACTGCATGTATCACCTCGTTACCAGGCTTCTACCTCGAGTATTTACTACTAAGAAAATTTGGCTTTTTTTCAACTGCTTTCGACACATTGCTAGCCGTAAAAATTAAGTCAGCGAATTATCAAATGGCACCGCCGTATATTCATACTTCAATCGTACGCAGTCAAAACTTGCATCGAGGCTTGCAATATATTTTTAACAACACTACGTTTTTGCACGGGAAACCAATTGCTACGATCAGCAAAATAATGATCCTCAAGACATATTAATATGGCAGACACTGGCTGACAGTGCTGAGTTGCGATCTATGATTCTCGCAGGTAAGCGACTGTGAACTTATGCTCTAATGTGGGCACAGTCTCGTCTGAATTTACTAGTGTACTAATTTACTTTATTCCCTCAAGTGCAGTGGTCGAACTCTTGAGGCTCGGTCTTTGAGCAAGGACCTTCGTCACAATCTTCAGAGATAGTTTTCGGTTAGTCATCACGTTATTGATGCAAGACTCAACAACATTATCAGCTGCAGTGTTGATAGCACTTGGTCGAGAGGTCGGCCAATATTTTGCGTGAATATAAATGCTCCATATATGTATAGTGCATTTGCAGAGCTTGGGAGCAAGTACCGGTATGCTGCAAGTGCTTTGCTTTCTCATACGTCGCCAACAATAAAATTTTAGCTGACACTTTGACTTAAAAACCGCCCAATTGGCGATTTGTCACACAGTCTGGCAGCAATGATCACCTGCCGAAATCGTAGAGACAGATGCGAGCGCTGCAGTAAGAAGCACAACCCCGACTAAGTCCTCAGTGCAAGGGGGTATTGGCCAACAAATACGGAGATTGCAAACCGAAAGACCGCGGCCACTGACAGATATCTATATTAGTCAAGACAAAGTCCAATGGCATGGTGTGCCACACAGCAGATGACTCCTTTACTTTGACGAAATAAAGAAGAGATCGCTGTGACCGCCTAAAGCTGGAATTTCGATCCTCGCCATGCCTGGCAGAAAGTAGAGTCTAAAAATAAACCAAAGCGGGTGGGCGAAAGCCGAACGAACTCGATCGCCACTTATATCAGAAGTCCAAATTAAGGTGTTCACAGCATACATTGATCGGGCGTCTTATGTTTGTCTTCTTGAGAAATGTATTAAGGAATATCGTTATATGAAAACCCAGATTAAGATTTTTACAAAATATTAAGAACAACCTCAGGCTAAGAATACTTCGATCGATCAGCAATTCAATTTTATCTACAACACTATAAAAGAAATGTCTGCGAGAGCTTACCGTTAAATTCACGTGAGCCAAACTTCTAGTTCACGTTTTAGTAACCACGGAGAATATGTATCGATTTACGTTAGTTAAGTGTTTTTTTTCATCGTCTCATAAAACACTCTAAACAACATTCCAAGTTTAACTGCTAATTAAAGTAAGAAAGTTCAACCTCAGGTGTGACTTTGGGAAAACTCTTTAAAATTGTTAAAAAACCATGACAAATTTTTCCGCGCGAGCAATCACGACGAGAAAATACAGATAGCTTAAGAAGTTATTATCTGAGTGTTCAATGTGCTGAATTAAAACCTCAGGGTTTTTAGAAGGCTTTAAAAGAGTATAACTTCTGAGCTTTGTATAATGACTGAGGTCGGCGATTCCTTGGCCTTCGTAACAAGGTATCTTGTAAGATGAGGCGGTCAAAGCAGTTAAGGGTCAAGGTGATATCTTTTGAGCACACTCAAGGTCGTTCATAAAATACAGCAAGTGTTAGTTTACAACGAGCTGTTATGTCAAATTACTTCGACTGTCACTGCGGATATAAAGAACGTCTGAAAATCTATTTGGACACATTTCTTTCTCTGGCTACAAATTTTCAATACGTTTTCAAGCATTTTCCGGCTCTTTTGCAGTAGGAGATTCCCATCGACTTTCTGCGAAGGATAATTTTGCAATCTGTGCAAAACATGGAACAGTTTAAACCCTTCTAATAATACACAGATTCCTAAAAATAGAGCGGGGGTAGGGGGTAAAGCAAAAGACAACCATTTTCCTCCCAGCTCCTTGTCTTCAAATAATACGTATTTGCGGCAAAAACTCTGGAGACCGAGATAAATGCAAAATGGAGTAGAAATAAGTGTCCTGCAAACAAGAAGTACAAAACTATGAACCATACTACAGGTTCTCCAACTAACCTACACTCATCAATACTTTTTGCTAGGTTCCAAATGATCTTAAGGCTAGGTTCCAAATGATCTTAAAAGTAGAAACAAGTGTCCTGCAAACACGAAGTACAAAACTATGAACCATACTACAGGTTCTCCAACTAACCTACACTCATCAATACTTTTTGCTAGGTTTCAAATGATCTTAAGGCTGGGTTCCAAATGATCTTAAAAGTTTTCTAACAACGTCAAGTTCTGATAAACTTTCATTTTGACCTGACAAAGTCGGGTTCTACAGCAAACTTCTGCCTTACTGTATTTAACTTCTAAAGATTCTCAGTTACGAAGTCGACTTCCAAAGCAAACGTTACTGGCAACCAGTAAACAGCAACACGGTGGAGAGCAGACAGTAATATTTAACAGTAGCCCTGACAATTGCATAGATAATAGCTACACCTGGGCAAACTCATCTCGTATACATTGAAAAATTAACGAGACGGTCTAATGGCGAAATCTTTGCAGTCTGTAGGAAAACGGTAACGATTTTTTTCGTGAGATGCTTACACCATTTATCGGTATATATTGAATACATTAGATTGGGTAACAAGTTTAATATTAAAGAGAATTACAAGAAGTTTTGCAATCATTTTTTATCTCAATATTTCGTATCTTCACTAAGATACATATTCATGAGAGAAGAATATGTATCTTAGTGAAGATACGAAGTATCGGTATATAGTTGTAGCACACGTTGTATGTAGCTTGCGAGGCTGAGCTAAATAAGATCATGGGCCCTAAAACGGATAAAGGTTCAAAAATGCTTCGAACATGCCTGCTGGGGGCTGAGGCGAATAAAGCGATTTATGCATGGGATGAAATTGAGGGAAGGGATTCCTCGTGGCAGGGGTGTTTACCAAGCGGCTCTTTACCAAGGTTGCTCGCGCCTTGCCGTTCAAGCAATTAAAATCAGGGCCGTCGCGCAAAAAGCTCGACCGCTCCCGTAATCTATTGCTCTTTACAGGGTTTCGTGATAATTATTTGGCCAAAACGCACTGGTGGTTTGTGGGTTAGCTTTCATTGGCATTAAAAAATATTTGCCTGAGCTAAATTTGCGAGTGATGTTCATGAATTACGAGAAAGTTACATAATAGGTAACGGTCATCGAAGTTTTCCACCCTTATGAACCTAATGTAGTCTACGTACCTCCAACCATCGTCTGTATGTTTAGCGTACTGACATTTGAGAGAACGCCGTACTTGAAGAAGAGCCTTAAAATTATTGCAGTATCTCTAAGTTTATCTTCCAAGTTTGACATAAGTTCAGTTTCCCCTTTCTAAGATAGTCATCACAGTTGGCTACACTTCTAGACTACATCTCAGAATGTTACGATGTTGAGAGACAGAAGACATGAGATACAATCGAAACTCACGCTCGGATATTAAACAACCAACCGAAAATTAAGCATAAAAAATGGATGACTTCTAATTCCCTGCGTACCACGATAAGTGAGGTCGGAACTTAGCTAGGGGTGTCTTTCTTAATGAATTCTCCCTTCATGAGACAAACTTTGTTACTCTAGTTGGTATTAAGCTTCTTGCAAAAGCAAAAAATGACAAGCAAAGTAACAGATGGCATTAAGGATATCAAAATGCGAAAGTATTTTGAGCTTTATTCGTGAAGCCAATGATCTCAAGCCAAAAAAAGCAAAAGAATAGTGAAGTGAAGAAGTGTACATCAAAATAACTCCTTGGGTAGGCTCACAGACCGACAAAACCATGTACACTTGGGTTCACACAAATCGTATTAAAGCCTCTAGGTCTCTCACTTGTAAGACAAATTGGAGCACCCTCAGACAGTCCATCAAACACTAACCGGAGTAGTATCATTCACACGTCTCTTTTCCTTCAGCGCTATTAGATGCATCTTTTACCTATCTTTTAAGCAAGGTTATCATTTTCCACAAACTATCTCAAAACGTCCTCGTGGTTCTACAATGGTTTCTCTTTTTCTCTATTGTAGTCTCGTATCTGGGGAATGTTCAGAGCTCTTTTTCCAATTCTGCGACGCTGTTGTTAAGTTTCGACAGAGCAAAGAGCACAATAAATACATTAAACTCTACACAGTAGTTTAACCATGACACTTACTCTTGCTGCGGCAAGCTGCTCAAGAGCTTGTACACGTAACTGCTCAAGATCTTCCTCGCCATACTCTGATGAAGTCCCGGACGTTTTGCGACTGTCCAGGTCATCACCCTGTTCGTAAAAAACGATATTTGCGAGTTAATATCTCAAAATATAAAACAGGTAACTGTGACATAAGAGCGGGGAGGGAAGTAACCTGAAAAAGGATTAATCTTAACGAAAATAAATCTACTGTTTCTAAAACTGGCACGCGGATTTAACACTTTTCAATCAAACAAGGCAATATGTTGTAATGATCCAGAAAGAGTTGTCCCTCGCGTTGACTATATACTGGAGTCACTATGAATGAATAGTTGTTACTACTTGTTAGGATCCAAAGTCCTGTCGGAGAGAGAAAGAGCAAATGGCCCTTATTCTACCCTTGTTCTACATTTTCTACACTTGGAAGATAAAAGAGAATTTGCAGTGTAGAATGTGTAGACAAATGATGATTTGCTCTGGCTACAGGCATAGACCTCAGACCATGGGGCAAAACCCAGAGTACCCAAACTTGCCCATCTGATACATCGTGGCCTGTATCTACTCCTCCCCCCTCCCCCTCCTCTTAAGATAATCGTTAACAAAATTGCCTTTATCTTGCTACGAACAAACACTACCAGCATTGGCAGCATATTTGACAGTATATTAGAAATGCAATTCATTCCATTTTACTTGCTGCTGAAGCTGCCTGCTATACAATTCTACATAATTCTTATATACTGAGGCTCGTATAATTTACTACCTACCATTGTCGTCAAAATTTAGCTACCGATAAACTTGCAATACGAACCCCTCCCATGTAAGGTCGACTTTGACTATATGGTTACAATCGTATGATCAAACATGACCTTGAAGAATAGGAACGATAAAAAAGTTTGGTCTTTACAGTCGCAATTGTAGGCTTAATGTTATTTCAACAATGCCTAGTGTAAAGGCTCTATGAAATTCTTGTCCTTACAAAGTAGGGAGAACATACCCTCTTGGGGACTTTTTCTTCAAATTAGGGGGCTCAACTTTGGAGTATCCCAACGATCATTAGTCGTTGCTATTTCGTCACTCATTCTATGCTGATGTCCAATTCTTCTCCCTACTCAAGAACAGCAAATTCCATCCTCTAGAAAAGATACCATCTGTTTGGAAACTGTCACCATTCCGCTCCGCTCCAATTTAAATGGACAATCAAAATAGCCATGTTATAAAACAACGCTCGATCAACAATTTTAAGGTTTTATTGAGAATTAAACAAGAGCAATGGTGATTAATTTACACGTTGAATCAATTTCGAAGTCTGCAAGATTCCTTAAACTCATCTTTTACCGGCTCTTTCAAAACTGTCTGAAAATAAATTCCTCCGAGATGTGGCGTTTTGAAGTCCACCAGCAATATTGTGCGTGTATATTTTGCATTCCTAATGTACTGTATAAAAGATCTCCTTTGCATTAGCACTGGTAATTCTCAGTGCAATATATTCTAATACTGCTCTAGTGTTAATGTGTAACGGATGAGGCAGCATAGTTTACAACCGTTGGTATACCACTACTGTGTAATTCTGCACGGGACATTAATACACAAAAACGTAAATACGGTTGACAAGTTTCGTCCGGTACTCCCAAGGTTGTGTTTTTTTTCATTGGATTGAATTCTCGTTCTAAGCTGTCTAGCTTTAGGACGAAACTATCCTTCCAAAAAGTAGGAAACTTTTTCACTGATTGTAAAATGATCTAAGATTTTATACGCTTTACTAAACAGACGGCCTTCGTGGTCGTAGTAGTATGTAAGGTTTTCGAGATATTTCGCCGGCCAGGCACGAACGATCTAGAATACAGTTGCTGTGATTCTGTTGGGTCTAATGACTTAACGCCAACCTCTAACGAAGCTGTCATCGTCTGCCACTGACATATTCACATCGTTCTTGATATTATCATTATGCTTGTTGCTGGTCAAATTTATAATCAATGGTCAACTTTTCCATCTTAAACATAACAGCTGCTGCCATATGAGGTAAGGAAAGCAAAATAACCAGGTACTGACGGGCCGCTGTCTTCAATCAAAAACTTGACTAAAAGTACACAAAAATCGATCTGTAAACGATTCTTTGTATGTCCATTAACACAATGGTAGGAAAATTGAAGTCTTTGTTACACAAATCAGCCTAGACAATGTGTAAAACCAATCAATACTATACCCAAAAGAAATCAGATCCGACCAAATATCTGCCGATCGCTACCATATCCTGACGTCTGTTTGCTGATCCTCTTGGCCATGACAAACAGGAACGAAAACACATTTGGCAGAATAATCTTCACGATGATGAGCCCAAGGTCGTCGATACCTTCATGTCACGGGTAATAGTGGTTCAAATATTCGAACAATGTTCACCCTCTGAGAATCGGAGTGAACCATTAGCAACAAAATTCTCCATAGAACCTACATGTTCATATTTTAGCATTACATCCATGAGCACCTACGATCAGGAGTTGTCATGGAAAATCAATCACAAACCAATGTGTTTTAACAATTTTTTCAGCTGCTGGAGATTACTTCGGCGAGGATTAAGTTTCTAACAAGTGTGATATCTACGCGTTGGGACTGGGACCAAGTGCCGAACGCCACCATGTTGTCATCTACTCTGAGAATTGAAGTTGAACTGTTCTGAATTTCTTCCCATGAATTGACGTGTTAGTGCACACTAGCGCGATTGTCTCTGATTAAAATTCTGCAAACTACTTCCCATTTGATGTGATTTGTGTCTTAAAGCTCTGCTTTTTCAACATCAATGTGGACCGTACTTCAAAGTCAACGCTCAGCTGCTCAAAACTGTTGTTTCATGCTTAATCTTTAGAAGCAAGTATAAAACTCCATATGCAGATGCAAAGCTTAATATCTTACTAACCGTGCATTAACACCTAACAGTGGACGATTCTCACTCATCATCAGTTGCAGTCTAAACCACTACTATAATCTCGACGGGAGATAATTAGTTCCTTAATCGTTGCAACATCATTGAATCCAAGGGCTGGAATTACCGATTCTTTTGCAGATGGACAGTTACCTGATAAATCAATGCTACGTTCTCGTGATCAAATTACGTTTTGTCAAACTTTTTGAGTGGATCACATTCCGTTGCTGACGGGAAGTCAAAGCGGAAGATTAAGGCCATCTTGGCTACGCCATGTTCAACGGTGACATAATAAAATCAGTTATGTTGGCTTCGACATCGAAGGAAGTGGCTGTAGAGAAGAACTGATGAAGGATTGGAGTCATCAGTGATTATAATATCCTGCAAAAGGCAATGGTTTTACTACTGGTCATTTTTGTTGTGTGCTATCCTATGTCTTCCCCAGTCTTGGGGTATTCCTTACGCCGATTGCTCAAAAAAGTTTCCAAACCAATTAGGTTTACGTTCACCCAAAATTATTATAAATTGACAGTTATGTGGGGTGAACCAAAATGAAAATCAAGAATGCTTGGTACTTTATAGCAAGAGCAAGGAAAATAACATCAACAGAACGGAAAATGCTCTTAATCTTGGTTTTATTTCTTTCAACCCCATTTCTGCTTATATGGAAAATATTACTTTCTTTTATATATTGCACTACTTCGAACTAACGCCCTTGTCAAATAATTACCCCTCCTATTTCTGCTGAATGCCAAATAAACATAAAAGTTACGAACACCATAAAATCGAAAAGATTAAGTCAACCTAATACGAAAAATGTTATTTGGTTTGTAGTGGTTTAAATACTCCAGTCAGTGGATAGAAATGATGGGTGGATGTCATTCTGAAAATCTTGTCATTTTAGTATCTATGACTTGACTTTATCAATTCCTGACCTAAATTGCGTATTTCGGAACTAAAATATCAAGAAGCTGAATTCCCTTATAAAAACTGCTTTTTTGCAGTGCTTTACATATGATTTACAACAACAAATATATTAAAACCGTTTGAGGCTTTGAAGGTAAGGGGAAATTTATTAATTAATGTTTACCGTGTTTCGGCTTTGAGCCTTCATCAGTGCCAGATTTATACATAATCTCAGCAGACACATTGCAATCATATATAATTATCAAAAAGTGAAGCATTACCACAATAGCTTGCAACTGAGGAGCGCTGAAGGGATTCGAACCCACGACTTCATGATTACTAAACCAACGCCACAACTATTGGGCCATCAGGCCCAATAGCTAAGGCGAAGATTTTTAGTGTCAATCCTTCGCGAATTCTCCTCCACTCAGTGGATACGGGGAAATTAACGAACTAATATCCACTAAAATCCTCACCTTAGCTTATTGAGCCTCGATGGCTCAATGGTTAAGGCGTTGGTTTAGTAACCATGTGGTCGTGGGTTCGAGCTCGGTCAGCGCCCATAAATTGCAAGCTATTGTGTTAATGCTCCACTCTTTGAGAATAATATATAATTGCAATGTGTCTGCTGAGAATATGTATATGTCTGGCACTGATGAAGGCTCAAAGCCGAGGCACAATAAACATTAATTAATAAATTTCCCTGTACCCATTAAGTGGAGAAGAATTCGTGAAAGACTGACACTAAAAATGTTCACCTTAGCTATTGGGCCTGATGGCCAAATGGTTGAGGCGCTGGCTTAGTAATCATGAGGTCGTGGGTTGGAATACGTTCAGGGCCTTTAAATTGCAAGCTATTGTGGTAATGCTTCACTCTTTGAGAGTTATATATATAATTCATTGTGTCTGCTGAAAATATATATATGTATGTATATATATATATTTAATATATATATACATGTGTATAATAACAGCTAAACTACATACAAAGATACATTAAAAACTATATAAAAGGACTTAAGAGGCCTTGAGGGGGAGCTACCAACTTTCTGTTAATAAACCATGATTAATGACGTCTTCGGGATAACCATTTTTAAAAGGGGACTTGTGTTTCTTTCTTTCAAATAGCCACCTCTAAGACGTCATTGATAGCACTATCAAATTAAAACTTTCTCAAACCTTTAATGAGTAAAACATGCATACATATAAACATATATGTGTCATAATAGTAAATATTCGCTGACGCGTAGCAATAATACATATAAGTCATAAATAAACATCTGCATCTACAATTCAACACAATGCTTTTCCAAATAACTTAGAAACGTAATTTCTCCATAAACAAGCAGAGTAGAATAGGAAATCGATGTTGGAATTCACAAAAAATACAGATTTGTAGCAGAAATAATCCCTACGAAGTGCTCAGCTGTGTCCCATGATATGAAAACATAAGAACAGAAGACTTGGTCAACTGATCAGTGACATCGCACTCTCCCAATCAAAGACCCCTGATTAGCAATGGATCCGACATTGAAACTTCCCTAAATACAATGAAAAACCACCAAACAGGCTAAATAATAAATAAAGGGCAGCTGGGGCGTCCACGGGCAACGACCCTCAATCTTGGCTGTCGGGAAGAGACGAAAGCCATGAGACAGACATCTTTCGGGATTACGGAAACATCTGTCATCAATGAGAACAGATACTACATCCATTTCTTGCCAAAAAGGCCGAGAGTGACATCACTACGTACTCAATGACTGATCTCCGTTTAAAAAGTGACGTCTGTTGCGTTTCAAACGAATGGTTTGTGGCACATGTTTACTTTCAGAAATCAAACTACGAAGAATACAAAACTACGAGCAAATAATAGCATCTTATGAAGACCTGATCGGCGATAATTGTAAAGCTGACTGCTCTTTAAAGAGTATCATAGTAATTGACACGTTTGCATCACAGGCCCTGTTTCCCACCACTGGCGAACAATTGGAACTTTCCCTTGCTTGTACAATGAGACATAAAAAAGTGTTAAAACCTTTACATGAACGGTAACAAAGCTTACAACTGCAGGTAGCTGGTTGAATTTCTTCAAGTTCGAAGCCCTATTCTTTCCACCTCGTTTCCACTATAGCATAAAAGGCAGTCTCTCCGTCAAAGACCACTGATGAGAAGTGGGCCAAATTTACAATACTTGGGCACAACGACATGGTCCCTTTGACCGCAGTGGAGTTTTGATTCTTATGCAGTCTCAATCAATGAGCCCTAGTGGGCACTCGGCATCATAAATCAACAGATAAAGAATCAAATTGGCTAAGAAATAAATAACGGGTGGTTGGGGCATCCAAGAGTTACGCCCCTAATTTGGGGCATCAAGTAGAGAAATACGTCATGAGGAACGCTGACCTGCTTAGTGGGGCCGCCTCTCACAGGTCATTGGCATCTGTATTTAACGAGAGCTGATAAAACACCACGAGCTAAGCCAAAAGGCTGAGAGGTGTAAATGACACTTGTTTGTAGCGTTAACGATCTCGCTTTTATTCAAAGTTAGTTAGACTTGCCTCTAGTCATACGAAAAGACTACCAATGTCGAATACATAGGCGCAGAAAAAATTAACAAAACGAGGACGAAAAATAAAATGAAACTAACTTGTTAAGCTTCCTCAACTAAACCCAGTCACTTGCGTTCTTAGCTAGACAACAAAATGAGGTCGCCTAATAATTCTTGGTTTGTTTGGAAAAGAAATAGAAATATGTCACCACCGGGGATCGAACCCGTGATCCACGCTTTCGCGGCGAGCGCTCTAACAACTGAGCTAGGTGACCTCCGATGTTAACATACTCTGTTTCTCTAGTGGCCACGTTAGCTCCCTATTATCCACCGGTGGACATCGACATCCAGCTCTGCGCAATTGGAGACCTGCAGCTCTGGGCCATGTTCTTGGTTTCCGTGGTAAAATTGATTCAGATTAACTCACGAATTTTGGCCAAGAAGTATGAATACTGTCTCTCACCATATCTGTTTCATTTTCCCACAGAGCATGGACTGCGTACTGGTTTTAGATAATAATTTTTAAAGTAATGACAACGTCGGCCATCCGACTACCACTGAGAAGATGTCAAAGTGTTCCTCTATGGTCCAATGTCACATGACCTCTGCTATCGGAGACACGTCAAATATATATCGTAAAAAAACCTAAAATGTGCCCGTATACGATAATAAATAATATAAATAATAATAATAATAATAATAATAATAATAATAATCATAATAATCATAATAATCATAATAATCATAATAATCATAATAATAATAAAGCCATAAGGCACTAAAATTTGTGAATGAGATCATTGTACAAGATAGCCACGATAAAGGAGTTATGGTGTATCAAAATGCGCAGAAATCATTTTCCAGCATGGAAAGATGGTCAGAGGAGAGGGATTGCAGGTGTTG
>JAAAKM020001133.1:0-11828 GCA_010016025.2 Alatinidae sp. Z8VKAUB7J3 | reverse complement strand
AATATTGGTGTTGAGTAGGCGCTCTATAAAAATAACATCCGTGGTCACTGAAGATCCTACTAACAACAGTTTTTGTAAACAACACAGACATTTTGATGGATGGTTATGCTAATAGACTGAGAGCGATTAATTTAGACGCCTCTTGTTTGTTTACTTTCTAGCCCCAGAAGTGGTCAAAAATGAAAGATATACCTTTACCCCAGACTGGTGGGGGTTAGGGTGTATCGTTTATGAAATGTTGCAAGGGAAGGTGAGTAGGTTTATTGAGTAGCTATTGTTATAGTAGACTTGACTGAGATTTCGAGAATTTAGATTTCCGATTATTTTGTGCCCGTAAATTTTCGTCTGCGTTTTAGTACTTCAGCGTGGCTCAAAGTGGTTGGTCCTTCTAAACGTCTTGCAGTTTTGCAGGTTTCCAGAATGCCTTGGCCAGACAATTTTACTGTCATTTCGATGTTTTTTAAGATCTTCCCAGTATCTCCGTTCACTCCGCCATGTTCAAATTGTTTTACGAGACAGCGCCTAATATCCCATTTGTTAAATTGTTATTGAAGATGTCTGCATTGGCAATGCGTATGCAAATAATTGAGAATTTTGATAATCTTATTCGCACACTGATATTCTTATTCTCATAAACCAACTTCAGCTTCAAAATGACGCAACATGATTAAATTTTATTAAGCGCTTGTCTTGTAAAGAAAGTCGGATACTACAAAGGAGCACGGTTTGCCGTTTGCCTGGTCGACGCAGGTTACATGGGTTGAGAAGACGGATACCTGTATGTGTACTAGAAAATTTTGTTACATATTTCGTATTTTATAAATTAAGTCAATTTAACGGAAGTTTTATCCTTTCGTACATCTATTGTAGTTATTTTTTATATTAGACGCCGGGGGGAGGGGACGTCAATTTGAGGATTTGCAGCAGTGCAATGCACAGTTGCCTCCTGCAGAGCAATCCGCTTCTGAGACGGAGGTTACGGGTTATATCTTACTAGGCGCCGTTTCGAGCCCGGAAGGAAAAAGTAAAACGCGAGGAAGTGGAAAGGCGTGTTAAAGAAGACGAAGAAGTGTACACGGAGAAGTTCCAGGATGCAGCGAAAGATTTCTGCCAACAGGTATTCACCTCACCATTCTGCAAGCTGTAGCTTTATGTGGCATTTTTAAGGAGTGCACTTAATATAACTCTGTATGATGTAAATAAAAATACATTTTCATCTCATGCACTTTAGTTTGTTTTGAATGTTGGTGTGTATGAGCAACAGATACTTCGAGCCTCAGCGCTCTTAGTATCAAGATTAATTATTACTCTTGTTAGAATTAATCTCATCTACAGACGAATTATTGTATGAACCCCCTCTCTCGAATAAGCTTCTTTTCCTATTGCTTTTCTCGCTGCCGTTCTTGCTCGGGGAGCCTTGTGAACATTTATTTCTGAGAATTTATCACATCGTAGGTAGAAATTTAAAAATGCGCTCTTTGCGTCTTAGACATTCGAACAACTCTAAAGAATACAGTATGCAAATTATAATCAGCAAAGCATTAATTAAGCCTCGTCTAGCATGTCTTCGTGCAATTGGTTAGTTTGAATGAGTATCATTCTCGGTAATGTAGAGTTTTCTGCCTTTTGATGGCAAGATACCAAAAGTAACGCTGACGTCATACTTTATTTGATGTTCATTAAGGTTGTTGCGTGACAATGCGGAGGGAACACGATAACGTCACTAGTTAAAATCACTTGATAAAGATAATTTTGGCGGCTGTATTTAGACACGAACGATGTATGTTTTATTTAAAACTTGCACTAATGAGCTGTGTACGGCGTTCATAAAGGCAGTAATCATTTGAAATGAGAGACTCGGAAGGTAGTATTGTAAACCGCCATCAACACAACCAGTACCACTTTCGTTACCAGCTGTTACATCTTTATCGCCACTGTTACCTTTATCGCCCCCCTTGTCGTCGTAGTGGTTACTTTTGTAACCATTTTTATCATCATGAGTATCATCTCCATCGTCGTCGTTTCCTCGAGGGTGACAAGATCAATATTTTCTAAAGGTTTCTAAATTGCAAAGACTGGAGCAAATTATCATCGTCATAATGCCATATTTATTAAAACGGAACGGTTACTACATGCTATGCCTTTAGTTTTTCCCCTCAGATAAATACGATCAAGGATGAAATAACTGACAGACCTTTTAAAATTCTTGCCACCGTTCAACTGTAAAATTAGACACATCAAAATCGATATGTTAGTTGTATTGATCCCCTTTTTCATACGCAAAAGAAGGTTTGCCTAGATTTCAGGTTACACTTTTATTTTTAGTTGCTGAAGAAAGATCCAAATGAAAGACTTGGCTCTCAACCAAATGATCCCCAAGCGATTAGGTCCCACTCATTCTTCAGGTCAATAAATTGGCCGAATTTGGAGGCTGGGCTGACAGAGCCACCTTTTGTACCAGATGTAAGTATTTTGTTACTCTTGACGTGACCGTCGACTGAGTGTAAATTTAAATGGCAGCGCGACACAGTAACGGGTCCGATTTTTAAGGCAGAAGTATGTGCACACCACAAAGCGCTTAGTTGAAACAAAACGAGACGGTATATTATAAGGTGTCGGTGTATTGTATGTTCGTCTTCGGGTACGTAATTATACTCCACAAAGCACGGCGGGTTTAAATTTTATTTTGGTTTGAGAAAAATCGCCTTCTTAGATGATAATATGAAGGTTTAAATCTGAATTGAGGGACGACAAATTGGGATTGCTCGCAATCTAAGAGGGCGAGGTCAAACAAATGGGTGTGACGTCATGAGATCGGTTTCCAGTAACGACATGGCAACCTAAGGATACAGAACTCTTTTGCATGCGGATTCATATGATGAAAATGAGAAATAAATGTTTGAGGAGTCAAACAAATTAAGCTATAGAATTCTCGTCGTTCGACGCCAAGAATAGGTCCTGTTGAAAAACAAGTCTAGTCTAGACACCAGTCTAGCGCACTTGACAGTCAGTCTTCAGTGCATGAGAAACAACTCTCTTGTCTGTGTAAGACGTTTGCTAGTCGGCCCATTTTTCTGTCTTCTTACATGATTCACTAGCCAAATATCTTTCGACACATGACATATATTTAGTAGTCTGCGAAAATGATACATCAAGAAATAGTTCGCAACGACCCAACCATGGTCTTTACAGAAACATGTGTGGCCGATCTAAAATGAGCTTTTGTATTCTATTTATTTCTAGCTAGTTTATCATTATTTAAGAAAGAAAGTACCCCGGACTTGTGACAGACGACTGTAAGCTGGAGTATGTTTATTACGGTATATCAAGGGCACAAAAGGGTTAAAACGTCAAAGGAATTGACAAGAAAGAATAACCAATTCATTTATAGGTTTAAATAAGAAATCAGGTTGTAACATTTCAAGATGGGTCGTTATAACGAGCTTCTCTGTACACCAGGACATAGTTGTTGTCGAATATTTGATTACCGAACTTACAACAAATTTGTTCGTTTGCGAACGTACAGCAATCAGTAGTAAAGTAGTGCCTTTAAATAGATGTCTCAGCATCTGTTTATTGTCTGGTTCTTTGGGCTGCTTTAATTCCTACATGAAGTGAACTAGGAGGTATTGGAATTTATTGTTTTTGCTGAAATAGTTTGCAATTAGGGATGGTATTTCACGTAGTTTATGATCATCATCATACTACTAATCTGGCAGTGGGGTCGTTTAATTTCTTTTCTACGTAATAAGTGTTCTAGTGCGTAGTACTTCCGAGTTAGTAAATTTGTCTTTACTCGTTTTACAAGGTTTATTATAGTGTATGGGAAACTCTAGAGTGCAGGCCTCATTTAAGTTCTACGAAATAGGCGTTTTTCTTTATCTTTATGTTTAAGGGGCACTGCTTTGATATGTAGCGTATGTCTCTGTTTAGATGGTAAGGTTCAGTTTAAGATAATTCATACTTGCAACCAACCGTCATTGGGGAAAGACATTCATTCATACAAATTTTAAATTACCAGTGTTCGTGCATTTATTGTTGTGTAGTTTGGAGTGTATTGTTTTATGTCATCCTCTAGCCACGCGCTGTTTACTGCAAGGACGTGCTCGATATAGAGCAGTTTTCAACTGTTAAAGGTGTTCAGCTCGATGCCTCTGACGACGAATTTTACAAAAATTTTGCCAGTGGGGGTGTGTCAATACCGTGGCAGAAAGAGGTAAGGGTGATTTTTATATTTTAAAAATATTAAAAGTTGTGATCTTGAAAGTGTTGACGCAGCAGGCGAGAAAGATCAAAGGAAAACTAAATTCACTGTGGTGTACCGGAATATAATTTATGAATTTCGTAGTACTACGGAAAGGACTTCCGAAATACTTGTGGGCAGAATGTCACAGTACCTTCCATCTGTTTAGAGCATCGAATGTTCTCGCAGCAGGGATATGCTTTTGGGTATATTTTTCATGATTTTAATCTCATGAAAATCATAATGCAGAGGAAATAATTTATTATGTCTATTTTCGAAAGCGATGCGGCCCCATTTTATGTAAAAATACCCTTTATTATGTCATTGTGCCCACTGTTTGAAACACTGTAATGGTGGCCAGTCTTACTCCTATTCCGTTTGATTGTGCAAGTTGCATCAGTACAGCCATAGTGTGGCGTAGCGTAGTTTAGTGCTGTGCAGCATGATATTTTTGTAGTGTAGTGGTGCATTGCAATGCGGTGTAGGGGAAGGTCATATACACAGTTTATTTTAGTGTGGTGCAGTTAACTTTAGCCAGCCTGACAAAAACTAGGCATTAAGAAATTATTAGGGAGTTGTCAGGAAATTCAAAAAAAATCACCAGTTTTGTAAACACAATCAGCGAGATTACATACGCACCCTTTTTATGCAAAAAGTCAAATACAAGGAGAATTATAAGTGGCGTGTAAGTAAAATTGAGTTGGAAAAAACTTGAATTTCCATAATTGATTAGACTTGAAACTTTGAATATAGTACATTGTAATGTAGATTACATTTTATCGTTTTTAAATTGATTTTATTGCATAGTATAGTACAACCAAATATGTATATTATGGTATAGCATAGTGGTGTATTGCGATGCGTTTTATAATATTGCGTTATATGATGATTGGCCCACTTTGTGCGAGTAAGCATGGACATAAGGGGAGTGGCAGCCTACTGACGTCTCTAATATACTGAGCACGTGTAATTCGTACTTCTTGTAGGTCTAGGTATAGTGTTACAAAAATGCTTGTTCGAGAAGCTGGTCTCAACAAAATAAAGAGGGGAACGTTCTCGTATGATATAAGTTTTATTTTAAATTGTTCAAGTGTCATTGTCCCGGCTTTTAGCGCTGATCTGTTATAAAAGCAAGTATTTACTTTTGCCCATTTTAGCTAATCGATACTGAGGTGTTTAAAGAACTCAACGTTTTTGGGAATGATGGCAGCCCAACCCCTGATCTTGTCGGCGATGCTCCTCCAATTCCGCCACAGACAACTGGTTGTTGCGGTGGCATGTGTAGCAAGAAAAGTCGATTGGTAACTATGTGTTTTAAATATATTACGGTTAGGTATTTCGGCGACCCCTGTTGTCGTATATCTCTTTCCCTGCACGCGATATCTGGCACTCTCATTTGGTCGTGTGGTATTTTTATGGAGGTAATGACTTGGGTTGGGCCAACTAAACGGTAGTTACAGTTTCTCTGTATCGCCCTTAAAGAAGATAAGTTTCCCACTGATGGCAGTGACGACAGAAACATTATTTATACCGAGTAAACCCCACTACAGTTGTGTAAATAATCATCCCTTGCCTTGTTGACTTGCCTAGGCAAGAAGGATGCGCATACTCACAACAGGCGTTTGTTGCGCTTACTATATTTAGTACCGTCATCGACTTTTTTGGCTTGAAATTATAGCGTCATGTAGTTGTAAAATCCTAGTGTTATTTTACGAAGCTTGAGCTTCAAATGTTACTTTCTTCTTTTTAAAGTTACATGTTAATGGTCTTTGTTTGGGATGGCTGTTTTTGTAGCAATAGTAGTTCATAATAATTATTTGAAGTGAAACCAATTATTTTGAAATGGTATTTGCTCTGCTGGTATTTAACAGTACATAGTATTACCGAAACTGACAAATTTCTTACAATTTTATCTTCTCAGCCTCAACGCTACGTAATGGAATCAGAACCATCGACTAGCAGTGGTTGATTGTACAAAACTAGGATCAGATTTATATGTTCGTTTTGATATTGACAAGGAATTACATTAGAATGCAACGTGATCGTACACAAGACGGACTTTCAGCATGCAGTCGCATTTACCTCCTTTCAGACGTCACTTAGTGAAAGGTGTTTTCAAGCTCGCAGATATAACGCCAATAGCCTTTGATCGGAGATGGGCAAGAAGCTTGCATCTCCATAGCATGCACTTTGATGTCAACGGGGGGTGTGGGTTTTTATGTTGACTTTGATATTGTCACTGATGCCAACGCTATGATGGAATCGAAGCTGCTCACGGCACCAATACAAGCGTTGCGGCATCGTTTATTCTTTAACGTGCAATCCTGGTAGTAGGGTGCTATTGCTTTTAGCTTCTTGAGAACGAAATACTGTTTGATAATTGCTTGGAGGTAGTTCGTATTTTCAACATGGCGCGCTGGTTTTTGCCACAACGTAGTTTTAGGCGAAATTTTTCGCGGGATTTGTGTATGTAAAGTGTGGTCCAGTGCTAACTCTTACTTCGAAAATGACTAGAACTGACCCCGTGCGAAATCCTCGATGCAGCTCCATTCATTCAAGGGGCCGTCTCAATGATTTTGAAGTAAATATGCTGCGTACTGTTAAGTTTCATTAAGTAGACTCATCTTTTTTGTCAGCATAATTGTTCTTCATAATTAAGTAGATTTCTTTGTCGACACTATCCTCTTGGAAGGGGCAGTAGTGTGCAGCATTACGATATGAAAGTAGATTTTGCACGTCATAGCGTCTTTTTTGTTTGATCGCGCACTTGTACGGTTTGTCAAAGTAGGACTGGAGTTTTATCTCCTTACTATTATGTACTTTAGTCGTTCGTGGGGTTTTTTTTATTTCGTGGTCGTTTCTTACTTTTTTCTGATATGCTTCTGCTTCATCGTTTTTGTTACCGTGGTCTGTATTGCTGGGTTGGGGGAAGAATTGCTCTTTAACAAATCGTAACTTTTCAGTTGTAAACTATGAAATCGTACACCCCGACTCTATGTTTTACCGGCTGCGAATTTACCAATCTTACTAGGAGCTAGAAGCAAATCGGTTCATAATCAATAACGAACCGTCTAACGTTTGCAATGTCAAGGGCGTACTTACTTGAGTTTTAAAACAGTGAGAATGCCTTAACTAAATGGAAGCAACGGCTTAAGGATTTCTATGACCTTTGCTTTAGGAATATCATGTAATACTTTTCAGTTGGTAGGTCTGTAGGTGATGAAGTTCTTATAGCGCTGGTATTGATATCCTATTAGGTAGTTTTATAGGTAGCGCAAATAGGCGTTTCTTGAGAAAAAGTGCGTTGGGGCTTGGCGTCGTGATTGCAAAAGTAAGAATTAGAAATCTGGTGAATCCCATGCCGTGGTAAATAGCCTTCGTTGGTTAGAGTATGAGAGCTTTTTCGCCCTAAAAGACGTCCACTAAGGTCACCATTTTTTTCCATATAAGTTAGGGTGGTGGTTGATGAGGCTAGCTGCCATTCGCTGCAATTTTAGGAAGGAGCTTTTCCAATGCTTGTAAATCGAGTAAGGTCCCCTCTGTAATTTGTGGTTGCGGGGAGGGAGGGCTGCATTTTCTACTTTCCAAATAGCACACAATTGCAAAGAAGGAAAACATATTATAAAAGGGGATTGCCAGAGTCTAAGATGTGTAATCCCGAACTTGAATAACATTATTGCCTACGTGAAACGTTTCATAGCCATGTTAACATTTTAAGGGATAAACAGTTAGCAGCTGGAAGACGTCTGCCAATTTCACACTAAGAATCACGGCCCTGATGGGTCAATAGTTCAAATACAATAAGGGATCAACTACCAACCTTCGATCCTTCTATTCACAATGCCCACACACTGCAATTTTTTTTTTTAATATGATGAATTTTAATGTTAAGGCAATGATAATTTTGATTCATCTCTAAAAATTCTCTTGTGCACAGGGAACACTTTGATATCTGAACGTCGTATTTGGTAATTGTGGATATTAAAGAATATATATTCTATAAACCTCTGAAGTAGAGTTGGAGGTAGAAAAACGTATCAAAAAGTGGCGTAAAGTGCCATTTCATAACTAGGTTAGCATTTTTAAGAGACGCAGGAAAACGTGTAAGCCAGTACATTGAATGACAATTAGCTACTACTTGCCCCAGAAATCAGAGTGGATTTAATGCAGAGCTATAAACCTTTACTTTATTGAGGTAGCTCTTGTCTTTACTTGACCAACAAGGAACGGATTCCTTTCCACATCCTATAAAAGCAGCTGTTTTAAACTGTATTAATATTTCCTGGAAAGATTGGCAATGCCGATTCATATGCCCAAAAGGGCACGGTTGTTCGAGTGAAATTGGGTTTTGAGGAAACAGCACAGGAGGGGATAACTCTGGGAACGCAATAATGGGATAGAGAAGGTGGGCTGGTATCTGCTTAATATGTTTTGAGGTGATATTAAAAGCTCTTACAATTTACTATTAATGCCTTACAGAATATCTCCGCTCAGGTTTTCTAGTGATATGTTGTAGTAACCGAACTGTTACTGACGGTTTTCATAAGGAGGCACCTAAAATGACAAAGCTGCCCGTCGTGTGGGTGATTAGCGGAAGGTGATCAGACTTTTTCCATTTTGTTTATTTATCGTATGTCGATCTCTTTGTTGTCCGTTTATTTGTGTTTTTTCATCCACTTACCTAGAGGGTCGCGGTTAGATAATTTTTGTGTGAGCTTCTATGTATTAATAAGCAGATTTTAATGTAATAATTCAATATATACTGACTTTTAATCGTACCAATTTTCCGTTCACTTTTTTCACGTCGACGCAATTACCAACAGAATCATTCAACACTTTTTGCATTAGAATTGTTTAAAGCTGTATAAGGGGGGCGGGTTTAGTGTATAGTGTGCTATTGATGATGCTGACAATCGATTCTAGATCCAAGCTTATCTTTCTGCTATTTTCCTTTGAGTTTTGAGTTTTATTTTTGTATAACCAGTTATATTTGGTCAGCAAAGCCACCTACTATAACGTTAGTGACTATTAGGGTTTTTAATAGTATGATAAGTAGTTTCCTTAGAAACTTCAAGTTCTTTATTTTAAATGCACTTTCCAAAGTAGCCGTGTATCTACAATCTCTGGTATGTTGCATGCTGAAAGATTTTTCTCGGCTAAATTGTGAAGCACATGTGTAAAATGTCATCACAGGTACAACAATGGCTTTAAGGAAGTTTAGTGACTGAGGAAGAAATTTCTTGTCAGCCCATTTGTTGCTTAATGTGCTCGCGTGCGCAGACATTTCGGATGCCGTAGAAATTTTGTGGTAAGAAAAGTTTTCAATGGTTGTCAAGTTGCCCATGTACGAGTTCCTTATGACATAGATGTTATTCCATGTTTGATAATAGGCAACGTGCTTTTTTATAAATGTAAATGGAGGACGCCATAAGCTGCTTCCTCTGTACGAGAAGTCCAAACATGAATTTGGGTATCTTAGTTCAGGGGATTTGAATTTGTCGTCTGTCAGTAATGTAAACGATATATGCCTAGGGCTACTGCACAACATTGGTTTTCAGACACTAGAAAGTCGTTTATTCGTCAGTTTGACTTTCTGTTTTCCCGATGAAGTATGGTAGGTGAAAATAGCGCATTTCGAAAGTGGATGAAATTGAGATGTAATGTACGTGGATTACGTGTTCTTTACTTTGCAGGTAGTATTGTTGCTTTGACAATAGTTTTCTACAGCAAATCGGTTTTGTAGAAATGCGGGTGGCTGTTGCTGCCTTGAAATAGGGGAACGTGCAGACACCAAGGTAGGGGCAAGGGTAATGTTATTAGACGAAATAGGTGAAATGTAACGAATGCCGTTGGATCTTTGGTATTTTTCGTAGATTATCAGGACGCGTGTGAAACCCTTGCGCACGCACCAGCAGATGCTAATATGGTATCGCTTAGAAAACTTAAAATTCGTAACAATTCTCTTGGCAAGAAGGTATGGATGTGAGCTATGACATGCTCGACAACGAGCGGCTGATAATGGCACAGATTGCAAGGTGTGACAATGATGTTTGTCTACGGTAAAAAGTCGCCCAGTTTTTGATTTGCCGACAGCCAAGTGTACTGTTTTCTCTATGTTTATTTGATATCGACATGACTGGCATGTACACATTGCCGTTGACTACACGAGCCTTTGGTCGTTAATTATCTCATTTCAGCAACACGCCAACAGTATTGGTTTTTGTAAATTTATGATCTGTTGAAGTAGACAAATTTTTTGTCAAATGTACGATTCATTTTTAGGATACGCTAGATAAGATCATGACATAAACTGTTGCTACTTTGTCGCTCTTGTAATCGGTCTAATAACATGTACAGTGTAAACAGGAATATGTCTGAACTGTAGTTGTACACTTGGTTGTTATTGCGCTTCTTCTCGATACGCGTGCGCTTGTTTTCAGGCTTCTTTGATTGGACGATAATTCTTGTATGAACGCGTAGCAAAGCAGACCATACCTTTCTAATGCCGAACATTTTTGTTAGTTTCCAGACCGCTATTCCCCTTGCCGATAATAGGTTCTGGTATTCTTCATCTGTAGACCGCTCCCCAAAATTCAGTGGACGTCGTAAATGTATGTCCCCAAAGGTCTCCCACTCTCTGTCGCATTGTTCCTAAAAAGAAAGCATTTGGCAAGATTTGGATACTGCCTTGCTACTGTTTCCCCTTGGTATCTAATAATTTAAATATTTTCGTGCGTAAAGCAGTGACTGATATGACAAAAAACAGTCTCATGGGTATTGCTTGAACGACTTCAACCCAAACAAAAATTATATGGAGGTCAAATTCTGCCAGTAAAAGGCCAAGTGGGACTAGAAAAATGCGCCGTCCCCAAAACTTTGGGAAATGCCTTTTCTGGCAAAATCCTTACTTGCGGATAAACCAAAGGCTTAACATTTTAATAAGGCATGAGAGAAGTAGAAAATATGTCACCACAGGGCTCGAGCCCGTGACCAACGCTAGGGCTAGGAGGCCGCCGTTGTTAACATTCTGAGTTTTTCTAGTCGGCACTTTAGCTCTAATCATCCACCGATGGACATTAACATCCAGTTAAACGAAATTGTAGACAAGCCTCTGCGCCATGTAACTTCACCAAAGAAGGACCATAGAGGTTTATTTAATAAACTGGAACTGAAACTCCCTCACAAGGCGTGATGCCAAGATAAAGGCATAGTCATTGGTTTCCACGGCAAAAAGCTACTTCATATTTCTTAAACCCTGTAATTTCAAAGTAACCGTGAAATTGCAAGGTAATTTCCTCGCTTTAAGTAATGCATGCTGTGAAATTCGATTACTTCCTACAGGTTTGTTGCACGTGCCAATATACAAGTAAATACTCTTATATGGAGCACATAGACGACAACAATATTTTAAAAAGTTTGACAGGTTTGCGGACATTTTTTCGCTCTATTTTCAATCCTATCCTCTGTCTTTAACAGAAACCCCGTCTTTTAAATATTATTTTCAGGTCGAAGGAACATACGACAAGCACTCTAAAACTTTCACAGCAACCGAAACATGGCAGCATCAAATAAAACGGTAATAAAA
>JAAAKM020001125.1:0-15170 GCA_010016025.2 Alatinidae sp. Z8VKAUB7J3 | reverse complement strand
GTCTTTATTAAAATATGAAAATCACACATTGAAAGATGACGGTGGCCTTTTACGAGGCTCGTAGAAGTATGAAGACGCACGTTACAGATGTTAGTAATTGTACTGTCATTGAGCAGGTGAATGAAGGGAACATTTGTAAAATCTTGGAAGGCATGTAGGGGACTGCCATGACTTCGAATAACTATTGTTTGTGTTATATTACCTTACGTTTAGGGAGTTGCAGCTGATTCTAAACAATGCTTCTTGACTCTTGGCTTCATTTTTGGTCATTTTCCAACCCCCCGTCTATTCCACCCCCGCCGTTTATTAAGTTTTTGGGATTTCTTCAAGCCCCCCGTTTACTCCATCCCCCCGTCTATTAGGCACCCATGAGTTAGCTGGCTAACATTAACCCATATTATCCCGATCTCTACAATTGTACACCCTCTACCTTTTAGGCCATTTTTGTTGATTGACTTCTTTTTCTGATTGAGATGTTATTTATTGTTGCCGGAGGAGAGTTTCTGAAAAGCGTCATGGCAAGCGAAATATTTTTTATCGTTTGTTAACGTATTTATAAGACGACGAAAAGTCTTGAAATCACTGAAAAAATAAATTCTCACCCATCACAAGTATTTACCCCAAAACGTTTTTGTAGGTAATAAGCAGCTAGCCCAGATGGACTTTTTTAATTCTTGGAAGATAGTATTTGTATTTGGATTAGAAAAAAGATGAACATTACCATTACAAGCGGCAATAACGGTTAGTTGAAATTAAAGGTCTACAATTGTAAACATTGGGAGGATATGGTGTCATAAGTTGAAAATATGTTATTGTTGTATACTAATAATATACTCCTGACAAGCAATAGTGTCTCTGCCAGACACATTGATTTGATGTAAGGGGCCATTCAATAATTACTTACAAGTCATATGGGTGAATGGGGTAGCTGATATTGTTACGCACTGTTACACTGTTTCAGCATGGGTGGGTGGGGGATGAACCTACAAACTATGTAGCGCGCTAGAAAAAATATTACATTTCAGTATCTCCGCGTGTCAATTATTATGAACCTAAAATCTAAGATCCTCTGAAAGATTGATTAAATTGTATACATATAAATTGAATGTTTACATATTTCTTATTCAATTTTTAGATGTACTACATCGAATATCAGCGCTTTTGTTACATTATGTTTAATGTAATGGGTTTGAAAAGAGACTGCGAGAAATATATTTATAAAGCAATCATGAGTGAAAAGGAACTCGACTAGTTTATTTCCCGTATACTTGATTTATGGTAAGTGAATAGGTTCATGAGAACATTTTTGGTAACGCTTCAGGTCCGGTCTCCTCTCTGAAACTTGGGAGGTGTTTTTCAGACTGTTACATAATAGTGATGGGTGGGGTTATGCAATCAATGACGCTAGCGATGCTATCGATTTGTAGCGCTACGTAATTATTGAATGGTCCCTAAATAGTATGGCAGGTGTATTATGTTGACGTTCTGACATTGGACCATGCATGATGCTATATGAGACGGACAAGCGAATGAGATTCACATATTTTAGACAATGTTTGTTTTGTCATGAGATTGCGGCTGTTCAGTTCTTACCAGTTCCTCGGTTTTGGTCTGTGTTAGTGCATCTGTTACTTTGGGATATGCGAAAGGTTTTTTTATTTTATTATTACATCATTTACCGTTTCACTACTTGATTTGTAAATACAGCGCTGTGCTTCATTACGATGATTCGTCAAGTCAGCCCTAGTTATTGAAGAGTAGGATAAGACTGCCAGCGCAAACCAGTCTAAAAACAGTCAGAAACAGTAACTGTGTCCGAGTGGGATGATTGTACGATAGTGTTGATGGTATAACAGACCTATTTCCGAGTCAAACTAGTTTGTACGTGTGACGTGACAAAAATAAAGAAGGGTTCAATGTACAAAAGATTTTTACTTTTAGTACTGTTTGCTGCAATAGCTGCCTCAAGACCTGGGCCATCATGGACCGTTCCTGATGAATTGTGTCTTAATGGTGGTGATCATGATGCCATACCCGTTCCCCTGAGAAAGTACGTAGTTTTAAAGAACAGGTGTAGGAAAATATCAGCTATTTGTAAGAATAGTCTACATCTTCAAAACTGTAACAAGACCTTTCACAAGAAATAAACAATGCTCAATGACATGCTACGTGTTTTTCTACTAATTTTTGTCAGTTTCAATCAATAATAAGCTGCTAAAATGATCAAATAATTGAACAAAATTGTTGTTGACTTTAGCGGTTTTGACCCCGCAACATCCCAATCTCTACTATTGTAGACCTGTGAAAAAATTAAACTTAGGCAGAAGCTATGGTTATGAATTTTTCCATGTAAATTTGTTACACCATACTAAGTAAATTCTCAGAGATTTATAAACTTTAATTTATTTTATACATGCTTGGGATAATATGGGTTAATTAAAGCGGAAGATTCTGCAAATGCTGAACTGGAAACGTCATTTCTTTGTAGGGAATATTTTCTCTCGTCCCTCAAACGTGTGGCTTATAATTAGGACACGGCAAGGATGCATATCATTCGTTGCGGCAGCAGACGGATTTACAGAGCCAAGGATTTAATAAAACGTTTCAACAATTTAAGCTGTTACATCTTTTATTTGTCCAATGCCTTTGATGAGAGTACAAGATTTTTGCACGAGTAGGGGCAAATTTGAACTTTAAGTATATCATCGGAAAGAGAGGATTTAAAAACGGTGGAGGATGGGGAGCTAATGTGACGACTATAGAAATACAGTATGTTATGATCGAAGGTCATCTAGCTTAGTTGGTAGAGCGCACGCCTCGGAAGCATGAGGCACGGGTTAGATCTCCGGTGGTGACATGTTTTCTATTTCTCTAGTGTTCTTTTTAAAACTAGCTTTCAATGTATAAATGCCAGTTTATTGTAAGGTATTGCTAGGTAAAGAAATAAGTGATGCCAATACTTAATAAAGAGAATGATACAAATCCTTGCATACCTTCTGCCTCTCATTAAAATTTACTTATACGACAGTTTTATGGAGGTAATTAATATGACTAAAGAAATGTTCTAATGCTATTCGTTGCCAATACTCATGCATCTTCGTTACCATGTTCAAAGTTAGAGATCTCTGTGTTACCGGATTAGCTGATCCCGTGCTTCCTCCTATTTATATTTCATCGTAACTTCAATATATTTTCTCAAACGCAAATAAACTTTTTCAAGAGAAAATTTGTCTTATATAACCGGCAGCTCATTTTTTACTCTTGGCCTTTGCTTCCCATTATAAACGTAGGCATCATAAAATGGCAAAATGAAAACGCTTCAACGACAACATTAAAAACGTCTCAATCAGACTATCCTTGTTAAATTGATATAAAATGTAATTGAAAATCCATTTAAACTAAGATTGCAAGAAAGTGTAGGACAACCTGCTGTAAATCGTAGTCCGACAACCAAAAAATTTTATTGCCATTCGTATTGTTGTTTGTGCATTGATCAGTAGCATGATTCTTCAGAATTTGAAGCTAAGTCAGCTTCCCTCTTATGTTTTTGTAGGAAATAGTCACCAGACCCCTCACGGCCATATGTAGATTATTACGTCACGTTACTATTCAGTTGTTGTTATAATATCATTAAACTAAGATCTATGTTACAGTTCTCAAAAACTCGTAGCATTTTTTCTGTGTTTTCTCCACAGTTTTGGCCGTTTTCGAAGATGCAGGTATAGGTAGTTGTCGAATCCTGGCTATGAATAGGTTCTTTCAAAGGTTTGCGTTATCCAACACAATAATTTTCCTTGCTGAGATTTGTTGTTTACATTTTCAAAAGTGTCGCAAAGGATATCGGTTACTTTGGTTTCCCGTATTATGCTGGATTCAGTCGGTCAGCATGATGTCTTGGAGTAAAATTTTGTGCCATTTTTCTTTTATATTAACGGTCATCTTTTAGCAGAATGTTGAAATATTATTGTTTTTGTACAGCAGTTCAGAAATGAAGGCATTCTAGTAATATTTTAATGCTATATTTAAATAAAGGCAACTGAAATGAAAATTTGATACTAAAACAGCTTTTTCTAATTTGGTTTTTTGCTATTCGTTTGACCTACCGTGTTTTAGACTTATTGTCAGTGGCTATCTGATTTACACGCAAATATCTTGTAATTCTCGTAATAAATATGAAACATTCGACACCTTTTAGCTTTCAAATTTAAATGCTCCCGAAATGGTAGCAGAAGATTAACGGAAGTCTCATATTCAATCCGAGGCCGAAAAAGTTAAAAATATACCGGCATTCTCCATTTAAAATATTTCTCGCATAGTTATGTTGCTTAGGTATTCATGCAAGGATAAAAAAGATAACGCAAGAAATTACAGCTATTCTCATAAAGTACACTTTTTTAGCTGTTTTCACCTGCATGTTTCACGTAGCTGTATATGCTTTAGAATCAAATACCTTTACTGGCACGAATTTTAAAAAATGGCAGAGACAGTTTCACTCTGAAAGCTATCTGGAATCAAGCTACATTGACAGAATCAAAGTTTAAGACTTGGTAGAGATATCTAATTCAAGGTACTGCTCTCATTTTTGTCGTGCATGAACTCCCGTATTATCTTTCGCTGGTAGATAATCCGCAGTTGGATCCTGGATAAATTTCCTATCTTCAATTCTGGTAGATGTAAATATTTTGTACTAATCTCAAAGGCGACTTTAAATATTGTCAATCGTATCGTACAAACTGAATTTTACTTAGCACAGGCAAAAGAGACCAAACAAAACATCCACAAAAGTGAACAATATCAAACTAGTTTTAGATGTCAGCTCATTTATTATCCATGGGAGCGAAATTACGATTGGTCCTATCTCAGCTTGATATACATATAGTTTCAACCCTCGTAGCCAGCTTAGGAAACGTTTTGGACACGCCATCTGTTCCATAGCTTGTTATCTTTCTACTTGCGGTTTCATCGCTGCCATCTAACACTGAATGTACATTGGAAACAGGTCATTAAGCCCTTTACGGTCTCGTTTGAAGTTTGTTGAGAATTTAAGGTACAGTGTGACCTCGCAGAAATCATGAGCTGGCGATTCCAACTAAGAATAACATTACATATGTCAAGAAAACCCAATCCAGGCATCCAGATATTGTCTCAATCTTATAGATAAAACCATCTGCTACTATCCTTACCTGGTATTTTTTCATCTATAGCCGTCTACGATAAGTGTTCACAGGGCGGTACCGAGCGAAGGGTCCTGGGTCCACTCCAAAAATATTCTTTTTAAAACTGAAATCTTTTTCAATGTTAGCAATATAATTAATTGTACTTTGTTGAAAATGCTTGTTGAGAGACACAGGGGATTTATCGAGGCCTCAGCCCCCTACCAAGAATCGTCCGTAAATCTTGGCCAAGTAATTCTGACTAAAGACAGGCTGATCGTGTAGTTAGGTTGGCCTTAGAATGCTCACCAATGGTAAACAAAATATATAATGTATATTCACCTTTCTAGAGTACTGAAATCGGCGAATCTGACGTTGATAATCTGATGATCAAAGATCCCCGATGATCAGACGGGTCTTTAAAGTTGCCCCGTGTGATCAATTGCTGTATCCGCCACGGAAAATGCTGGTGTTAAACGTGTTCTCATGTGGCTCCTCTTTGTATGTTGTGCTCTAAACCACAAGAACTTTTTTGGGCTTGGCCCCTTTTTTATCCCTTTCTACGGGATTGATTTATGTCATGGTTTGGCAATCGCATGTCTCATGGGGTCGGATGGAGCGATGAATATTTTGACTGCAGGCCAAATAAATGTCAACTCAACGTGTAGGTTTTTTTATTTCTCTCGTATTGTATATTAAGGAAACATTTCCAGCGCTCAGTTGATGTTTCATATCAAGCAGTGAAAAAATCTGATTCTCTTCCCAGTCGGCATTCAACGTAATTTCGTGTTTGATGTTTGGTCGACTTTACCATATGTTTGGAAGTGACATCTGATTGATATCTTTCAGATGTAATAAATTCAACCGCAGTGTTCGTTGCTGTACAAAAATTGTATCGACATAAAACTAACATCGTTGTTTCCTGACATGACTTGAATAGAAGTGGCGACGACTTTGTTTCAACGTCCGAAATACGACATCGGACTAAACTTCCACATACAACAAAGCAGTGACGTTGATACGATTTAAGAAGTAATGTAGATTCAAAGTTGATGCGACTTTGATATGCCTAATGGAGATAGAAGGGAAATTTCAACAAAATACCAGGTTTAAGGAACAGCGCAATCTCAGATTCATCTTATCCACTATTTCTTCGCTAGCCCCTAGTAATTTATTGATAGGCCTGACCTACACCAAGGTTACTATAAAATCCTATAAGGCAATATCGCACTATTCCAATTTGCGTTGAATGTTAAGTTTGCTCGTACAAGTTATAAATAGACACAAGAACCTTGCTTTTTTACCTTTGGCCGGTAAAAGGTGGGTTAAAGCGTTAATGTTATGTCTATATATACGAAGTGTCTTTTTTGAGTGTTCAATAAGACATTTGACGTCACACATAGCTGACTTCATAACTTCAAGACTGGTACAAATCTGACATTTCTAGATATGCCGTCATCGCTGTTAGTCTACTGTAAGAAAGTGAATCTCTCTGCTCGTTGTAGTCATTAAAACGTTCAGTACATGATTGACTACTTAAACACAACAAAGAGCTTTCTAGAGCTTTGAATTGGATTTGTGCAAGCGCATGCTCATCAAGAGTGGTGCCTCTGAGTGGACTATAGGGGTTATTTGCCAAGTTCCTTTTAAAGATTGATTTTCCACAATTGAAAATTTAATGCAAACTATACCTTAGTAAAGTTTATTGTTCTTTCACAAAGCTGTGTGCCTTTGTCTGACTTGTAATAAAACAAGTTTGGCTTTTAAATTTACTCATTGTGAAGGTGTGAAGTACATTAATTATGGTTAAAACGTTTTGCACCATGTCCGTGATTTACAGAAGAACTACGTCCTCAGGAAGGAAGAACTGGTGTATCCAAGACATTTTAGAGATTTCGGGCCTGATTGGCAAAGGTACATAAGTCAATATATTGCACTATTCCTGACATAGTTTGTACCAAGAACTTCCTCAAATAGACGCTGAAAGAAACAAGAGGGGAAACAGCGTAAAGTATAGAGAATCTACGTACTTAAACAAATTGTTGGTAGTACAAAAAGGAAAGATGCTTTTGAATCCAAAAAAGTTTAATTAGATTCAAGCTTTTCAATTGGCACTTCTTGGAACCTTAGTACAAATATACGAAGATAATAACTTACTAAGAATTCATAATACAAACACAGATTAAACAGTTCTTCAGACGAAATTACAGAGGAGCAATTAGAAGGATAGATTTCTTAAGAAAAGATACCTAGGAATACTACTTACAATAACAGAAAAAACAAAGAGCAAAGAAACGTTTATCCTGCATTAAAATAATTGAGTTTTTTAAACAAAATCCTTTTGTCTCCAGAGATTAGGGTTCAATAGTTTGATGTTTAACGCTTCCAACATACAACGATGAAAGGATGAACATGCTCCAGAACTATTCGAGACTCCCACAGATTGCTACGACTCTCTTTATGAGTGATAGTTTAACTCTTTTTTGCTTAAAGGAAAACGATTGTAGAATCCTTTCCCTAGCAAACTTTTGCCAGCATTTCTCATTCTATAATTTTGCTCTTACTAATATCAGTTTTGTAGGCAGAATTTTCTGTGTAGGGAGCGGGGGAATGAGAGCTCCAGCAAGGTAACCTATTAACTCATGATTTTGACATTCCTTGATATCTTTGGAGGAAGACGAATACGGCGCATGGCTCCCTTTCTTAGCATCCTAGTGTCTTGTAATTGGGAAACATATCATTTTTGTTACAAAGTTTGTTAAACTTGATGTCTCTCTCGATTTTGATGAGCTGATGAGCTGATGATTTTGATGAGCTGAGATTGCTAAAAATATTTTAAGTTTTCTTTTTACACAATTTAATTTCGATTTCTAATGTTATATTATATTTGATTTCTAATGTTATCTTACAGTCTTTTATCACATAGCGCTTGCATCTTTTAGTTACTCGATAAACAATCTTTTTAACTATACAGTTTTTAATTGTAAATAATTGTTTAGTCATCCTATCCGCTCCTTGACTACGGTATATGCTTACATTTTTTACCACCGAGTTATTGTATTAGGGTATTGTTTTTAACTCGCTTTGAATCTTAATTCCTCCGTGCGCATTTTACATTCCATTTATAAAATTTTTCCACTAGTTTATTAAGCTGCGCTGTCAAAATCCTAAAATCGCTTGATAATGGCAACTGCGGGTGCCGAAACGTCGTGCATAAATAAAGAAAGATTGTGGCATTTCACAACAAAGTAGTTTTCTTTTGTTATATTACGTAAATTAGCGAATGGAAAATCCGCGTTCAGAAAGCTGGAGAAAGTCGCAACTCAGCTCATCAACATCAAGAGAGACATCAAGTTTAACGAACTTTGTAACAAAAATCCTAGTGTCTATGATTATGTCTGTTGTCAGCTTGTTATCTGTTAGTGACAAAAGTACTCATCAAATCGGCTCTCAAATGCGTCTGTAAAATAGTTGCAAAGTCGAGGAAAATAACAAATTGCAACTTCTAGCGGTGTTTGCAAGGCCAAATTGTTAAGTTAAAGTAGTTAAAATAAAGAGCCAGGTAACATTACAATCATAACTTAATTAAGAAGATTTGAAAATTATATAAAGTTGTAATAAAATGCTGTATAGATCAATGATCTCGTTATAAGAAAACCGCTCGGCCTAGTGAACATAAATACTCAAGCGCAAATTTTCTTAATTAATTTAAGTGTGCAGAAAGTAAATACCTGGGGTCTTACGGTTGGGAAGTTGAATAGGAGGGTCCAATATTCCACTACAAGAAGTATGACAAGGGGTAAAAGCCCGAGGAGCAGACAAGTAATATGAGGAAGCTCTTTACATATTATTAAATAATAGTTTCAGATTTTACAATAATGGCTCCGGTACATAATTGAGATTAAACCAGGCTACAGGATGGTGCTTTATGAAATCAATTCCAGCATGTAGAATTATTATCGAGAAGAGAGGATTTAAAATGCCAGTTTTGAACAGAACACTACAGAAATAGAAAATATATCACCACCGTGGATCGAACCCTTCACCGGTGCTTTCGCAGCGTGTGCTCTACCAATTAAGGTCATATATCACAGATGGTAGAGCGCACGCCGCAAAAGCATAGGTCAAGGGTTCGACTCCTGGTTGAAACATATTTCTTTATTTCTAGTGCTCTTTTCAAACTATTATATCAACTTCTCTCATCTCAATGATACATTCTACTTTCAATGGGCTTTAGGCAGTATGAAGGGCCCGATGGAAGCCCTTTCTTGGTCTAATCACATGGCGCAGAGAGGATGGTCTCCAACTGAGTTGAGCTGGATGTCTATGTCCACAGATGGATGATTGAGATTGCAAATCTACAAACTTTATTTAGAGTTAGATACATCTAAGGTAGCTAAAGTAATGCATGATCCCGACCATGGTTGCTTTATTTTTAATGATTGCAGAATACCATGCCGAGAGTTGTGATTTACTTCGACAAAGTGGCAAAACATCTCTATAACAACTAATCCATCATTTTATCGTCCCAAGCTTCTTCATACAAACTGAATATTATCCCTATAAAGTCTAAAGTCTAAAACCAGTTGCATCTACTAAAGAAGTCGCTCGTAGAGTGTCAACTGAAGTCCAAAACTGCTATATTCGCAAGAAGCTGTTAAGTTGACTATTTTCGGTCTATTCAGAGTAGCTTAGTGATTTTAATCCGATTTGGGTTGAGAGACTTGTTTCATTACTAAAAAAAGTTTTTTTATGTAAACTTTTCAGTAAACAATTTTGACTTTTCGATAAACCATAGTGCGCTTTCTCAACCCATTAACCTTTCTTTTGCTAGTTGATTAATACTTGCAAAAAGGGCAGGTACGCCTAATTTGATAAGAACAGCGGCAAGGCCAGCGTATCATTGACCTAAATGTCCCCTTTTATAGTATTTTGATGGGTATTCTACCAAATAATTACTTTGTGGTGATAAAACCCTAAGTTGTTAAGGTAGAACAGAAGCAATAATTTTTAGACCCCCAACATGACGCTGTCTTTAATATTTCGGTGAACATGAAGAAGATGAGACTAATATAATTTTAGTCATCATGCACTTTTAAGGAATAGAGCGCAGTCGACTTCTAATCACTCCATTGTTCAATCATGTATCTGTAGAATGTAACCCCCTCACAATAGAGTCTTGCCTCTAAAACCTGGCATGCTGGCTGCGGGCCCTGTGGGGACCAAAATATCAAAAGGGACACTTAACAGATTACCAAGGATTCGTTCCTTTAATTCGAATCAAAGTTCAGAGAAAACGTTTCGTCTCTTGACAATTATGATTTGACATAAGACTCCTTTTATTCATAGTTCTTGTTTCAGTGGGTGTTTTTGCTCTGTTTGCTATTACTCGAAAAAAGTGTAGGGGCTGAAGTAACCTAGCCCACTTTCGGCACTGCCTCAGACAAAAATGGCAAAACATACTCGGAGAAGAAAATCTAGCAGCTTCTCATTACGGCAAAAACTAAATGTGGTATAGATATGGAATATAAAATAGCGTTTTGAGTACAGACCCTTGCTCCCCAAGTAAGGTTTACTTAACGAATGATCTCTTTGCAAAATGGAATAAATCAGCTGGTCCGATAGTTATGTTATCGGACAGAAGTACATACATATGCTATTTACACCTCCAGTTTGAGTTAATCTTTTGATTAATCATCGTGCTCTAGTTTTATAAGATATTGGTAACCTTGCGTCACAAACATTTGACAAATTGCGCATGACCGTGGCCACCAATACGTTACTGACATCACAAAATATTAGATAAATAAAGAAAAAGGATCGTAAGATAGAGAGGAAAGAAATATGGATCCTAAAACTCCATGGGGCCCTCTGTGCATTAGTGAAATGCATAAGATTGTTCACAAAACGATATTTGATTAGGCAAGTCTTCAATTAAAAATACGCATTTTACTGTAACTTTTAAACTGATTGTTATATGAAGGCTGCAGTTTAGGAAGATAATGTTGGAGTAGCTAGTGGGATGACAAGAATTCTGGATTTTAACACTATGACGTCTAGAGGTGATTGCATCGACTTTAATAGAGCCTGAAGGAGGATTCATTTTAGAAAACAATGTACAAAAAGACATCAAATTGAGAGATTGCACTTAATCCTCTTCATCTGCTAGGGGAGTGTCTCAGACACTTGCTGTGATAACGATCAACTTATAATACTTTCCGCAATAAAACATTAATTAAACATAAAAATGAGTTTTCACCTGCGAGTTATTAGGCTTTGATTGATCTTTCTGCTCGATCTAGTAGCCATAAATCAAAGTGGATACTCAAAGAAACAAACTATAAGTTATGAAGTTGCAGACTGATTATGAAAATTCATGAAGAACACACAACCACCAGGCACGTATGCCATTCTCCCTCTTTGTTGTTCTCATATAATGCAATGAAGGTAGGTATTTACAACACCAGCAAGATTGGACTCTGTATACTGTTAAGAAATATGTGTAAAATGTTATATTAAACCTCAAGAAAGAGATTTCAGGTATGATGAGAAAGCCTAGACAGTTTTATCTTGGTCTTTGCTCACGGCACTTCTCGTTGCTAAAAACCACAAGGCACATGTTTACAACACTTGGGCTTTATAAATTTCAACGTTATTTAGTGGACGGATTAAATGATTTGATCTGTAAACAATGTCATCAAGTTGACTAATTTTTGTTTGTTTAATAATATCAAATCAATCATTTCAATTGAACATCACGATTAACCTCCCTTCAGTGCAAGGAATCGTAAAAAATTATGATTATTAATCGTAACAATTCCTTCAAAAATATGATAATACCATTAACAGTAGCTAAATGACTAAAATTTGGTAATTATTAACTTAACTTTGAAAATTAACTTTGTTTCAAAATATTCAGTCTCTTTGGTTGTTGATGTTTTTTCATTCGAATGCATCTTGTTGACTTTCAACAGCTATTGCTCTTAAAAGTGAACAAACGCCATACTTGTATCAATGTTTGACGTAAATGGAACAGATTGATAGTTGATATACGCCAATTAATTTGTTTCGTCACCTTTTGGAAAATTTGAGGAAGTAACGTGTTATTGCAATTCCATATTTATTACTAGTTTCTAGGATTTTAGATCTTCACAAATTCCTTATATATCAAAGGTTCTTTCATCTCCATCGCCATCCGAAATTTTACAATCTCCATCTTTGGAATAAAGATGTTTTATGGTATATCCTTTTGAACTTATCTACCTATTTACTCTATCATGTTTCGAATATCAGAATTTTCTCATAGCAGATCAACGAAAAAATGGAATCCTTTGTTGGAAGTATTAAATGGTCATACACGGATTTTAGAAGCTACGTTTGATTTCATGTTAATAATTCTTGGGATACTGCAACGACGTAATGTCTTACAGGAAAATATGGGAGAGTGAAGATGAAGTGGCTTCGCAAATTGCAAATTTTCAAAGTATTAAGAGTTGATAAATTGATGTATATTTTGGTTTGGTCCAATACCACTGGCTCCAACCATCCTCTGTCTTGTACCAAGTGAGCGAAATTGGTCTTCGTGAAACGAGCAAAAAATGAAACAAAGATGTTACAGGATGGTTGGTGCACGGGAGCTTAACTCTTGGATCCAAATCCAAGTCATCATCAAGAGTAAACCGTTTGAACATTTCAACCCCTTCTTCTTAAGAGATAAATGGGGCCCTCCCAAAATATTTTGAAGCGGTTATAGGTGAGTTTCTGTGAAAGCTATGTAGGGATTTATGAACCCTTTATCATACCGACTGCTCCATGTTTCTGGCTACTCCTAGCATGGGTGGCTTCCCGTCAATCGTACCCAAAACCATGTCTGCACATCTGCGTCTTGCAGTTCATTGACGATTTTCTGGCACTTCCTATCTGCAATGTAGAATTTCTCCTGACACATTTTGCCGAGCTTACTTTCTACAAATCATCTGACCCCCTCTGCCACATACTAGTAATCGTTGATATTATGGTAAAAACAAAACCGACAAATTATGGCAAAAAAAGTGAAAGGAACTACAGTTTTGACTACCTTTCGTCTTCTTATAAGATTTTCGTAGCGCTGTAACGTCCGGTGTACAAAGACATTTCTCAGAGTCAATCGAAAAGAAAGAACAAAATATTATAACTAACAGCGTTGGCTTTTTCTTGAAAGAACCAATTAGAATTTAAACTTACTGATAGGTACCAACGTTAATGTTTCGTGTAAAGAAACATTTTTAAATAAATTGAGCGACAGCGGTGAAGAACTGAAAGATGAATACGAAGAACAAAGCTGAAGGGTCGATTACTACCATGAGTCCTCTTCTTCTCCATTTTCTTTCGGCTCCTCCCTTTTAGGGGTCGTCACAGCGGATCCTTTGTCTCTACAACAGTCTGTTGTTTGCTTCTTCCTCCGTCACGCCAACCACTCTCATGTTCCCCCGGACCACATCCATGAACCTTCTCTTTGCCCTCCCTCTCCTTCTCCTACCCGGTATTCCCATCTTCAGCATCCTCCTTCCAAAATATCCCTCATCCCTGCTATGCACATGGCTAAACCATCTCAATCTCGCCTCTCTCACTTATCACCCAACCGTCTTACCCGGGCTGTTCCTCTGATATAGTCGTTCCTAATCCTTTTCATCCTCGTCGATTACTACCATGAGTAAAACTTCAAAAAGGAAGCTAAAATTTTAATAGCATTTCGTTTTCTTACAAGACTTTGTGGGGTCTTAGAGCTGTAACACCCAGTGAGGAAAGACCTAAAGAAGTCTTGTAAGAGAACAAAACATTGTCAAAAATTATAGTTTACTTCTTTGCGTTTTACTCATGGTGGTAATCGGGCCTCCAGCTTTGTTCTTTGCATTCATCTTTCAATTCTTTGTCTCTGTTACTCCTGCTATTTAGAATCGTTTTTTTACACGAAATTGTAACGTTGGTACCTATCAGTCAGTTAAACTGTAATGGATTCTATCAACACAACCCGACGCAGTTAGGACTAGTGTTTTGTTCTTTCCTTTTTAACCCGCTTGCTGTCTAAAGAGAGGCAGACAAAAGGAGCTTTAACGTAAAAAGATATCTTAGGGACTTAATACTTTTTTCCTATTTGTAGCGGAGACTGTCTCACAATTTTTAAGTTGTCCATTTTTCATGTTACATTCATTCTGAGCAAGCGACGTTTGTGCCTCACTTCACCTAAGTTTGCCAATCTTGACTTATAGGTCGCATTGCTACCTTCATGTAAACTGTCATGCTTGTCTAATTAACATCTACAGGCATATTCCTAAAACTTTTCTGTTGTCGTATACGGTAGAAATGTATCATATGAACAGACGCCGCGCGTAAAATTTGTATAATTGTCAAGTTAAATTTTGTGAGGTAGCATTTGATGACGGTAAAATACATAGGTAACTGAGTTTCATAATGGTAAAATAAAAAAAACCAACAGTTTTTCGACACTTCATAATAAGTCCAGTTTAACTTGCATGCATATTATTATGCTTATGATATCCATTTCGAAAGCACACAGTTCTGTTAAGCTTAACATTAAAATGTTTCATCATACCGTTGTAAAGTTACAGACAGCCAAGCAGCCAGTCAAATTTTGATGGGGGGAAGGGAGGGGGCAAATTCAAAACAAAACCTCTTCCAGGCCAACCCACCTTGGCTTTATTGGGTGGGAAAATTTTGCATTTTCACAGTCGCTAGAAGGTTCAAAATTACAATTGAGAGACTTAGACTTCCCTTCTTTCTTATCTAATTGCAAAAGTGAATTGAAATACATAAGTGATCCACCTTTTAATGCCGTAAGAATTTTTTTGGGGGGGAAGTTTTACCTCTTAGGCGGGCATTTCCCGTCCCCTTGGCTGCGTGCCTGGTTCCAGAATATGTATTACAAAATTTTCCTTCTACTTGGACCTGCCATTATTGTTGTTATGACCTTAGCATCCATGTCTTCCTATGCGAGGTAATTATGGATGATCTATTCAA
>JAAAKM020001121.1:0-15177 GCA_010016025.2 Alatinidae sp. Z8VKAUB7J3 | reverse complement strand
GTGGAAAGGGGTGTTTCGTGTTGATATGCATATCTTGCTGTGAATGTGACACAATATCTGTCACAATCAATTTCAATATTGATAAAGATAAAAAGTGGTGACGAAAAAATTGAGATTTGTCAAATCTTGGGGGGCAAGGTCCTCTCTGCCCCCTTTCCCCCCGTCCCTGCATGATCAGCTCTGCTTATTCAAAATCATGGGGCTGACTTATAGTCTATTCGATACTTTTTCTTTTCCTAATCTTAAACTCGGGGTCTCCTCAAAACCACCCCTCTGCGCCAAGCAACGAAAGGCCTCGCCGTTGACAAAAACCAGTAGATATCCTATAACAAGGTAAACGAATATAAGCCTAGGCATTACGAGTTGAAGGCAATGTTGCCTTGAAGGGAAATGGAGTGATACAGTTATTAAGTCCATTGGACATGATAATCAAAGCATTTGCAACTGTTTTTTGCCTAGTGATCAGATAAAAATATAACTCTCTCCTTGTATAGCCTGTTGTATTTGTTTCCAGTCAGAACTACCTAACAGAAGCCCCCCCTCCCCCCCAGAATAGCCCCGCTTTCCGTCAAGTATGGGTGAACCGATGTAAGCGTGTGGGATTTTACTAGTGATCTCACGATGTGCATGTTGAATCTCCTGTTTATTGTGTCTGGTTAATGACGCCTTCTTCCTATGCAAATGATGTTAAATGTTTCTGCAGATTCGTAGATACCTACTGGCGGGGAAAGTGGTCCATTTTAATATTCAGGATTTAAACGTGAACTTCAACACAAGCACAACAATCATAGTGGATAGCTGCTGTAGATAGGTTAAAACTGGAAAATTAGGAAATCGCAAATAAAAGGTGTTTCTTCCACACCAAAGGAACGTCTATCGTTATGAAAATTATAATCTATGGATCGTTGGTAGTATGGCCGTGGCCTAGAAAGCCCCCCTCCCCACCCCCACCCCCACCCCGCCTCTGCCAGGATGCGTTAGTACCATGAACAAGTGGGCTGATGCTTTGAAAACAGGATAAGAAACGAAGTGTAGATCTCGCTATAAGGTGTGACGTCGTGGTCGTGATCTTCACAACAATTATAGCGCACTTTGCCTGAATTATATAACCTTTAAGCCTGACAAGCCTTGAAATCCATTTTGCTCTCAGTTGAAACGAGAGGCAACAAAAATGTACGGAAGTGGATAAACTCCTTTCCTATCAGTAAGACATAGGCAAAGTTGAGTGTTATTATTGGTAACTTACAAGTAGGGATAACTCCTTTATTGCATAGAAAGGAATGCCTTTCGTTGTTAAGTGAGAAAACCAAGTAGACGAATATCAAATATTTTGCTATTAACTGTAATGAAAATTAAAAAATGTAAAAAAATGTTTAACTTAGACATTGGTGATGTAACAAATTATGTCCAGCTGATTTGAGCTACTTTGCAGTGCAATCCGTAACTTACATCGAAGCAGAGCCAGGAAAGTACTTCACTAATCGGTCTTTGTGCTGTAAAATGTAATATGTTCTACGGTTCTGGTTGCTGTATTAGATGGTGTAGTATTGTCAATATAATGTGTAGGAATTTTTGTCACGGTTTCTATACTCAGATCGTGATTTATACTGTACTGGAAAATCATTGTTACTTGAGCCGAGGAACAATTGGAAACCATACCAACGTAGACTGTAGGACTGTAGCCAGCGTGGAGACTAATACTACCGAGGTAGGAATTACGAGTTTTAGTAGCACTTTTTGTAGCTACTTGTAGGAACTGCGGAGTGACATAATTTCGGGGCTGAAGCTTTATCACGGGCAAGAACAGGGACAATACTAAGGACCTAAAATTGTTGGGGAGTGAGAGACTGAAGCCCCTTATCTTTTATACGTAGCTGTCCATAAACCAGTATCATCTGGGCCTTTTGAGATAAGAAGGAATCAGATAGGTACTTTTGCTAGCAATCGCGTTATCCATCTAATGCACACTTAATGAAGCGAGCTGTTGGAGTGTAATGAGAGATGTACGTATAGGCGACATTGTGACCCAGTCCCTTTTGTGACAATTTGCAACTCTACTCACTTATATATTTAGTATGTTAATAAGGATTTTCTGTGCAAGTAGCAAAATGCCACGCCACTTTTTGTACTTTTACGGTATCTAAGTGAGGAGCCTTTTCGCTATTTTGTACTGTTGCTCGTTAACCTGTACTTTTCGGAAACAGGTTAGAAGTTTTTTTAGTGCAGCCCTCTATCTCCTGTGTGGCCTCCCAAGTCATAGTAAATCCCGGTCAAAGATGGTTTTTTAAAGAAGAGGCAGAGACTGTAACTGTGTAACACATTACAGTGCTACGTAGGTAGAGTTAAGTGCAAGAACATATTGCTGTAGATACATATACTTCACTGCCCACGTTCTGGTAGAATGGATACTAGGTGTTCTTAGGACTACATATACCTATTTTGAAAATAAACCCACGTGCCCCGTTGTCTGGTATAATACAATTATTGGGTAATTCAATTTTTAAAACCAGATGTTGATCGACGGGGCATTAAATGAAGATTTCTTACCCATGGAACAGAGAATGCAAAAATGGTAGCCGCCCTTTGTGCTCTTTCCGTGACTAGAGAATCCGGGGTGGGTAATTTTTTTCACCCTCGTAGAATCTGTCATTGGGTTTGAGATCTGAAGTTAAGTACCGCCCGGTTTTAAGCGTATCCAGAATTGTACCATTGGCGTCCTTTGAATGTGGATATTGGTTAGGTAGATATTCGAACATTTGTTAGTACAGTATTCGTATAGACTAGCTGTATACCGCGACTGGTATACCGGCAGCCATAGACTGTGGCAGGGATTCAATCATAGAGATGAATATTTTCCTGTTTCAACTTTAGAAACATTTTTGTTTGTGATTATTGGAATAAGTGTTGTTTAACTGTACTTTTAAGTGGATAAAGGATGAGGCTTGATAACTTTCATCCAGGTAGGTGTACAAAATTGCTTCAAAAGCGAATTTCTGCAAAGAGTATGTCATTGGAGATCTAACAAACCATTAAAAATTTACGAAAGCTCGTTCCAATACGGTATACTGTTTATTTAAACAGTATAAAAATAGCACAATACAAGTTGCAGAGTTGTGTAAGTGAAATATAATATCAGGCACGTTCTTAAAATAGTGAAGTTGTAATACATTTTCAAGGTAGGACGCAACTTTAGATGATTATATTTACTTGCAAATAGTTATCCGGACGTAAAAATGGCCGAAATTGCACTAACCCAGGGTATATTTTTGAAGTGGGGAGCATCTTCAGTGGAGAGATCTGGCAACGATAAATAGAAGTTTTGTACTTTATTCTAAAAAGCACTATGCCAGTAATCTGGGCGGGGCAGGTAAGCTAGCCATCCGTGAGGAAATTTAAAGATACCTTTTTAGACATTTGAACGCAAGGCTTGTGTTCTGTGACTTTTTTCTTTTATTTTACGAAAATGATTCTAAAAATGCCTTAGTATGTATCCACAACTCTGTTGCGTGAGGTAGGCCATTGCTGAAATTACCCGCCAGCCGAATTTACAGCAATGATAGAAATGTAAAATGCATCCGCCAAGCTGTGTAAAACAGTCATTGGCTGCACCCTAACCACATCAGTGTAGTTATGGGTAGACTTTACTGAGAGTAATAAAATTCAACTAGAGACAATGAAATCTGGCGAGTTTTACAAAGCTTGCCATTTTTGGCATACAATGAACTCAATTTTTAAAACGAAAAAAGTTTGTGCTTTTGACAAGTACTGTGCTAAATATTACTGGACATCAATTGCGGCAAAGGGGATGGATGGGATGCAGTAGGTATTTTTCCCCCAGCCAGGAACAGGGAGTAGTCATACCGCGTTCAATATAAGGTGAAACGACTTAGCATTGGAGGAATGATAAAAGTAAAGGTACCCAACAGTGTAAGGCATAGTTGATAGTACTGAAATAATTTCCTGCAGACGTAGTCGACAGTAGCTAAACATGTTTACATACACGGGTTTTTTTTATATAAGCAACTCAGTTGCTTAGGTGCGAGGCCTCGATATGGTCCACAATCTCAGCAACAACCTAAGCAACTCGTGGTCTCAAATTCAGGAGGGACAATTTTTAAATGCCTGAAAAACCAATCAAGAAACGTTTTTCATTAAGAAATGATTACAAACTGTTGATATATAACAAATATCACACTGTTGATAATGTGTCAAGAAAAAAGATCAAAGATCCAACCATCATTTGGTGATTCATCGTCTACAACACAACGAAACTCGACGATAACCTAAGCAACTACTTAAGCAACTCCAGGCCTGATATTGGAAAATTGCTAAGCAACTCGTGGCCTGACCGCGAAAAGGGAGTTGCTTATATTAAAAAAACCGTGTATTCAACGTTATTTTAAATGTACTTGTACTTAGATTACGCTTTGTTTTATTTCAAAACCATTATCTTCAATCTTGTAGCGGCGTGAGATGGTCCTTGGTTCTCTTGATAGAATCCCGGGCTTTGGTAACCGGGACAGCTTCCCCGTGTTCCCAAGTGTAGAATAACACCATTGTACCACAGATAGGTAGAAGGTTTATAATATTTATGCTTCTACGATCGTTTATAATGCAGGAGAGAATAATACCATGATTTTTTGTGGTGTTTTAATTAGCTTGTGTGCCGTCCTTTTGCAAGATGTGTTTTTTTGCGTGAGTATCACACCTATCTTTGTGTCAGATAAGTAGCACTAAATATTAAGAGCTTAAATTATATTGAGGTTCAATGGAAGTATAGTGGAATATATCGTGTACTCTATGCATTGAAACACTACCGCTTGCCCTCGTTTGTATCACTGGAATCTATTTTCAGTCGTTCCCCAGGAGCCAAGTAATATGTAAAACAACGTGGCTCGTGGACGTCAGCAGTGGTGTACCGAGAGAGGAGGCATGATGCCGAGCCCCGTTTGAAACCTGCGCCCATAAAAGAACGTTTATAATTTATGAGCTAATGAGGTTAATGATGATTATAACTGCCCTTGTTTAAAGAGCAAGTTGGGGTTTTTTGTGGTAAAAAATTGCATATTGCATTGAATAACGGGTTCTTTTACGTCAATCCAAACAATTGCTGTGACCAGTGTTTGGCGAAAATATTTGGCAAAATGAATCCGTTACTAAATTCAATATTCAACAGGATACGTGTACTTTTCAAGCGTCCCCTTTAAAATTTGATCCTGTTATAGAAATTAGACCATTTAAAGCTGACATGCCCCCTCTCTTGCTAAAAATCTTGCGTACGCCACTGGAAGACAATTGAGGATGTCAAAAATAGCTTCTTTGAGTCGTCCGCTAAATCCGTATCCCTACGTTTATGCACGATCGATGTTGTATGAATGATGTTTTTGTTGCCATTGTCGATTGTCTATAGGAGCTAATAATTGAAAGACACATATAGTGTATTCTATGTACTTTTGTTGTCGCTTGCGGTTAGATCTCCAGTAGCTATCCCGGTTGACTATATATTGAAAGATGTTCACCCCTGTTATTCTTTTAACCAGATCCGGTCATTGGTTTATTAGTGGAAATCAATTTAAAGTAATGACGATCCTTTCATTTTTTCTTCCTGCCATTTATAAGAGCGCGACCAACACGTAAAGTTTTCCTTTCCCATGTTAATACATGCTTTACTTACTTGCGCGACAAACGCGGTGGAAATCCCTCCTTTCGCTTCATGTTGTCTTTCTTATTCTCTCTGCTAGTCATGCCCTCAGTTAATCATGTAAGGTTTACAGGAATTTTACTCACCCCTTCAGTTTGAGACCCCTGTTATAAAGCATTTGTACAATGTTTAAAATAGAGCAATAATGGATTCTCCAGAGACCATTTTATTTAAATAACTGTTTCCATATCTAATTAAAAGTGCTGGAAGCACCCGCCCCCATCCTTTCTTCCGGGGAGTATTTGCACAATGTTCCCCCCAATCGCCAATAACTTTTTTACAAAAGTAGTGTACTGCACGCCGTGCAAGCCAAGATTTCATCACCGCTGTTGTTTCAAAATAAGGTCAGCCGCTGTAAGTTGGAATCGCACGATTTTAAGGTGTTTTTTTGACTCATTTGGTTGTAAAACGGACGTTTCAACTCGTAAGGGTGCTATTGAAATAGGAGTGTGCAGTAATGATATTTGTATTTCAGGTAAAATCTGAATATTGAAGCTTTGATAATGAACAGATGCGAAACTTCCATAAAGGTACAACATCGCGCAGATATTCCGCAATCCATAGGCCTACTCTGCGGAATGTGAAAATCGTACGTAGAATTAGTAGCAGGTTTGGCCACTCTCTTGGCAACTTGTTTCGACTACCAGAAATTCTTAACTTATCTTTAACACCCCAGATAGCCGTTTTCCAGTACACACAAGCAAACAACAGAAGATAGGTATCTAATTTGGTACTTGAAGGTATTGATCTATGTTATGTCACGGTATATCAGGAAATATCTATCGACATTAAAGTTTGCTTTTTATGTTCGTTGTAGCAGTGGAAACTAACTCTTCTCCTTTCCATGTATGAAGTGTAGAAGAGTCAAATTGAAAACCAGTTACTAATTGACAAAAAAGGGTAAAATAGAAATAATTAAAGGTAAGCTTGTGTTTGGAGGTACTGTTTGCCTTTTGCGCTTTGAATGATGCTGAGTGTGTGAATTATAACAGCGTTAGCCTATTATTCTTGAAGACCTGGCCAATAATACTATGCCTTCGAAGACTCGTGCTAAGTCTATTGTTTGGCTTCCATATTTCGTACTGCAACTATTCGTTGCAATAGTTCGTACCGCGAGGGTCCCCAATCGACTACGCGTGCATAACGCACTCTAGCTTCGGCCTGTTGTACTGCATTATTTTCAGTTGCTATTGCACGGCACGATGTAGGGCAAAGCCAAGAATGTGCCCTACTTCTGTAAATTCTACAATTCATCTCGCACACCGTTGGCTCTTAAACGAAAGTGTGGATTAACCCATTAGGTACCGAACTATTTAAACATCTGTGGATTAATACGAAATTAAAGAAAAGTAAAGTATTCGAGACAAGAAAACGCACAAAATATTTATAACAACGTTTTGCACACCACGCCTTGGAAATATTTGACGTTTAAATATTGAAACATTGGGAACGAAAAGCTACGAATGAGTACTACTTTTGAACATCTTAAATGAAGCAGCATATCACAGTTCTGACACGATGTTCTTGCAATGCTTTCGCCTGTCTGGCAGACCAATAGAAACAGCTTTGTTGCATAGGCCTATCTTTCGTGCTTTTGATACTGGTGTATGAGACGGACACGGATGTTACTACCTGTTTTGGACCAGACCAATTAATGTTCTTACCTGGTTGCACCGCTGGTCAAGTTGATGTAAATTGCCCCTACACTCACTATGCTCTTTCCAAGCTGCAACAATAGAAACATTTAACAGGTTGAAAATAGGCACCACCACGAATTTTTATTATGTAGTTGTCTTTAAGAATCTGTCTAGAAAATCGACCCCACGCATGTATTTATTGTAGCTGGAAACAAGGTATAGTTGTTCAGCAGTCACGTATCCTTTAGCCCCTAACTAAATAACGTCGGATATACTCTTTCGAGTCAATCCCTCTCAAAATTGCTTGCAACACGGACATGTTTACTTCACTCCACAGGCAACGAATTATGCTCTCATCTTAAAAATATTTTCTATCCCATACTCTGGAGTGCCAAATAAACGGAGGGGTCATTACAATCTAAAATAAATAAACGGGGGGTCCAAATAAAGGGGGGTCTGAACTCCAGTTTCGATTTCGTGAAAGTTTTAAATAAAGATGAAACACACGAGGACAAAAATCGTACTAATTGACTAATTAGCAACTGCTTCGGGGTAAAATGTTGCATAGGACGTTATCAAGTGTTTTCAGATATCATTTACATTTTGAGTACTGGGAAAATTCGTTGAAATTAATAAACGGTGGGGTCCTAATAAGAAGCGGGGGAATAAATTTTAAAAATTAATAAGCGGGGGGGGGGTACGATTATTTGGCACTCGAGGGTAAGCCAACTTGAGTAGTTGTGTGGATACCGTAATAGAACATTTTCTATTTCGTTGCCACTTAAAGTTCAATTGAACCTCGTACCTTATTCATACCAAAAATGACACTAGACTTTATTTGCTGACCGTTTGCAAACCCCAGGAGGTTTATAGAAGTCCCTATTTTGCTTCCAAATATGGCAATATACCGTATCTTCTTTAATAAACGCCGTCGCTTTTATTACAAACCTCAGTGGTTGATTGCGGCGTTTAATGGAGGGCGCCGTTATTAACAAAATGAAAAATGAACAAAAAGTAAAAATTCATGCAAAAGTTCTTTGTGACAAACTATTAAAGAAGAAAAAGAATTGGTTAATGGAAAACATGTAAAACTCGTCTAAACTGTTTGCCATTTTTTGTTTGGTCTGTTTTCTAATAAATGCCACTCTTCAAGACGCAGCGTTTATTAAATTGCGGCGTTTATCAGAGGGCGGCGTTTATAGGAGGAAATACGGTATGCGAGAATTAGGAATGCAGTAAAGTTCAATCCCCTGATTTGTCTTCCAGAGACAAGTCCTAGTGCTCCCCACCTAAAATATAGTTGACATTATTCTCTTTATTTAAAGTGGGTCTTTCAGCATATAAAACCAGAAATAAGAAGCGAAACTCCCTTGCTGTCTTTGATGAAACATGCTACGAAAGACATGTGGTAAATTTTTGGCCAACAAATAAACTCGTCAGATGTTTTATGCAAGAACCTTAGAATAATCGTTCGTTACTAATGTTCCGAAATTGGAACATGAAATTTAATAACTCTTTTGTACTTTCCTAGAGAAAGAAACTCAGAAAAATAATAGCTATATGAGATAAGGACAACATCATCAATGTATCCTTGAAACAGATTGTATATATTGCATTCCGCTAAGGAGATAGAAGCAGGAAAGTGCTTACCCATTTGATGAACGTTAAAAGGAAAATTCAATAGAGGAACTAATGTAGTCATTTCAAATTTAATCAGATATCATCAGAGTAGAAGCTTGTGGCGTATTTGTCTCTTTTCCGCGTATTCAAGACTGCGTAAAGGTATTGATTGAGATACCTCTAAAATTCGTTGTTCCTATGGACAAAAGAACATTGAGTGAGGAAATGTCTCGAACTGCTTACTTATTATCATCTGTGAGTGCCGTCCTTAAAGGGTGCCTCTAGCCCTACCCCAACCTTAATAAACCTGCTTCCCTGCCTACCTGCCCTAGGGAGGGTTAAAAAGCCGTGTGCAGTGCATGGTTCCCAATATTATAAATTTTGACCTGTAAAGCTTCTCTCTAAACGTCCTAACGTTGGCGTATATATTGATTTCCTCACGTAGATATATTAATTAGAGATCATAGCATCAAAGAATATAAACTCAAGTTGATTTTTCGTAGATGAATGCCTCTATAGGCGTAGACTACTTTCAGGAATTCCATACAAGGGGGTATGCAATGCCCATGTTTAGTTTTTCTTTCCTTTAATGCCTGTGACAATTGTGCGCTTTTAGTATTAAAGAAGTGGCAAAGAATGCGGTTCGCAAATTTTCTCTTAAGATCTCAAGATGTGACATGGCATGACCGAGCTCAAAAGATACAAAAGCATTTAAATGTGAGAAAACGTTGCCTTTAACCCATGGAAATATATTTGAAAGGAATACAAAAGAATTCTGAGGCCTTCACCTCATCCATCTCTTCAGGTTTTACATTTTTTTTCAGGATCTAAAAACTGGAGAGAGAGCAACCTAACGAGGTGGTGTGAACCTTTTTTGAATGATGTATCAGAAAATAGAAGGATATTCCTCAGAAAGGCCCCCTCTCTGTGGAAGACAGCAACCTTATTTTAACAGTTATAGAAATGGTTCTTCAGGCGCCCATGATTGAGAGAATGTAACAGAACAGGTCATGTAATGAGTTTTTATATTAAAAGATTGATAACGAGTGTTTGGTACCAGATGTCAAAAAGAGATCACCGCCTTGAAAATTGAAAGCACGAGAACCAACTGTTTTCAGATCTAGAGATAATTATTATGACACAGTTGTATCTGACTTATTTGCTTACGAACTAAATATGCATGAAGAATAATGACGAAATATTTGTATGACGTCCTCCAAGTCCCTCGACTTAATGCGGATTTTCAAAAGAATTCAAAGGGCACCAACAGTTGTGATTGGAAGACTCCAACTAAGTAAAACTGTCATTACCTTGTGACTGCTAGGGTGAGACGATTTTCCTCTGCTACCCCTTCTGTGCGCAATATGATATAACAGTCCTCGGGGTCTTTGGGTCAGATTTTATCGTCGCTGAGAAATTTAACGAATCGGGTAACTTGTCCTTTTGCGGTTAAGTTAGACGTAGCTCATACATGTGCTCTCAGCTTGTCCGAAACGGTGCTGAACTTTCATTTTTAAAGCCAGTTTCCAGTAAATTATGGAGCTAGTAGTATCTAGCATTCACAATTTGGCAATTTTTAGAATGTCAACTTTCAAATAGTCCTGCAAATGGGTTATCGGATGTCTTACATGATGTAGAATTATGAAAATTTAATTCTGTATAGTTGTATAGTATATGGTCAGACATGTTCCTTCGGGCATTGTCAGACAAAAAACATACAGATATCAGACCTGGTTCCAATAAATGAGGCGGCATTTTCAATTCAATTCCTTAATCTTATGCGCCGCTTTTAGCTAGCTGTATATTATAACTCTAGGTACATAGAGGTAACGCGAAGTAGGGGTTAAACATCTATCACTCTACAAGGTACAGGTACTTACTAAAAGATGTACCTTTCATATTCCTGGTAGACTGCATATCGGCTCTCCATTGTTGTTTAGCAAGCCTTTCCCGTTATTTAACGGTAATTCAACAATGAATCTACTGTGAAGGACCAAAAATAATGGTAGAAAAACGTATTCATTTTATTTCTGGGCTACGGGTTGCTAAAATAAGCAAGTAGGTAATAAAAGCCCGTAGTGTTATGACTAACAAGGAGTGGAAAGCATATGAACAGATACAGGACATAGTGCTCAGTTTCATTAGTAATTTTCACATTTACCATGTTTTGCATAAATTGATACTGTACCGACAATCATTAGCCAAATTCACAATTAAAAACTATTCATTCACAATCTTTATATAGTCAATGCCATCAACGGATACATCACAAAAAGTAATAAACAATTTATCTTCTGTTCACACTAACACTTCCTGGTTACAGAATGAAATGTTAATATAACAATATTTTAAGAAGTACCACATGGCTCCTTAAGCAAAGTCTTTGTAACGGATGACCTGTGTATACTACAGTGGAATTGGTAACGCGACCACTCAAAGGGCATGGTCGTATTATCGGAATGTTCGTTTTAGTAAAAAATATGATTAAAAATCATAGCCCTTTAGCACGATTGCTGTTAAGAAACAAACATTTCATTAAATTTGATTCAGTCCTTTAGAAATTTTGAGAAACACCCGTCCCCTAGCCGTTTTGATCATGATGATGGTCATAATTTGGTCTCATGGTCACTTTATAGAGGTCTTATCAATGTGGTATCAGCAGTTGAACAGCTGGGGCAGTGGTCGTGGTCTGATTAGCAAGGGCAGTGGTTTTGGCCTAACAGGATCCTACTTTAGATACTATGGTATCATTGTTATCATATGTGTTCAATATGCCTTCTCCTATACAAGGTGTCCTTGGTGATCTGAACGCCTTAACTTAATGCATGAATAGATCGTTCGTTCGGATACGTCGTAAATTTGGACAATCTGAATAAAATTTCACTTATATTGTTCCTAAATACATAAGTGGTCGTGGGATGTTCCATCACCAAACTGTGAACACTAGTTTATTAGATACGGCACAAGACAATGCGAAAGGCAGTGAATTTATCCACTGACGTAGCAAGCACACAAGATAGTCATCTACCAAAAGTTATGATCTACACTCTTTTATCATGTGTTTGGCTTTAACATTCAATCTGTACTAGAGTATGGTGTTGAGCAAATGCTTAAACTAAAAATTTCGTTATTCCGTCAATTGAGAAATGGTTGGGAAAGGACTAAAATAGCACTAATCTACAGTGTTGGGACAACTGAGGTTTGAATAATCGATGGTGCACTATACAATTATTGGTCAGCTTTGAAAGTGACACAAAAGGGTTTGAGTACACCATAAAATTGAAATCATATAGCAACCTGATATATGTCTTATTTTTGACTGGAACAGAGGACAGTGTTACGCCCTTTGAATTAGCTGTTTGTGGTGTCTTTGCAAGCTCATTAGGACGAACATCAATGTAACCTTCATCAAAACAGCTATAGCGTTACATATAGATAAAGCTGTAGCTGTCGTTATAGTCCTACACAAAGTGTTACATATACTGTATAGTCTAGTAGCCTGATAAATACTTCCTTTATGTAAATTAGCACTACGTCACATTTTTGATTAATATAAAGAGGGCGTTCCAGCCTCAGGCTCACGACTTCGAGGAGATCCCTAAGGATTTTAGAGAGGTGCTGCTGAATCTAACATAATTAATTACTCTGCTCAGAATAAACAATACTTCAGATCAATAATCTGTTAATCAAACGGTCCCATGAGAGTAACACCAACCCTTCTCGTTTCCTATGAGTATTGTCATTTTAAGATAGATATTTTTAGATTGATTAGTCTATTTAGTAACAAATCCACTTTGATGGGCATGATATATATTTATGGATAATTTTCGTATCTATTTCAAATGTCTGCCTGGAGCAGGAGGTCGTGGTTTATCATAGAAGACCACTGCATTGAAAAGATCGAGAGCCCCAGAAATAATGCAAACAGCATGTAAAATATTTAACAGTTGCAAAAGAGCACCTCAAGAAGACTAGATCCAAGAAGCCTCGTAGGTTTGACAATAGTGTAAGTACACGCCTTAGAACATATCATAATTTGCCAATTACCTTAAATCATAGTACTGTACCTGGAGTACAGCAACATAATTTGTACTAAGTTAACCTTTAAACTTCCAGATTCTACACAATTCAATGTTATGAAAATGTATGGGTAAAACCCGTATCCGAACAACGAGAATCTAATGTGAAATTGACCAAAGTTTACACTACAAATCAATGAACGTGACACCAAAAAGACCACAACTGGACCCCACTAGAATAATCGTTTGCACTAGGATTCTTCAAACTTTTCCAGTTCTTGCTAGTGTACGGGTATACATTGTACCTACTTAACGAACTCAGTTACAACCAGACTTTGCTTTCAAAGAATTAAGTCTTTGGTCCCAGTAGCAAATAAGCTTGCTTAATGGAAAGTTTTCCAGTTATAAGCAGCCAGGTTATAACTAGTTTTGGGTTGTTACGAGCAGCTTGATCACTTTTCTCCGATTATCACAAAGTAATCTGTTCTTGGGAGTCTTGTACCCTCTTATCAAGTACAAACTAATATTCTGAGCAGCCTTGTGTTAATAAGTGTTAATAACAGTGGGGACTGTTGCCTCGCTAGACAAGATGGAAATCATCAGACCCGTTCCTAAATAATAAGGATGCAAGGAAGAGCGATAGGATTACGGCTAATCATAGAAGTATGGTGCCGCAAAAGTCTGTTCAAGAAACTCTTGCCATGCTGAAATCACTGTCTAAATTTTTTAATTGCTCGGAGTCTGACAGAAACGAAGACACACAGCTGGCGCTCAGACACACATTTAACCCTGCAAGGACCTGTCTGAACACCGAACAACACTATGTAGAAGGAAGTTATTGACCTTTTCTTTTAAAGTCTTATGATGAACATTTTGTATAGCGTGCACGTAGGCCAAAAAAATACTGACATAGTAAGTACACTTGTAGTAGTTTTGTTTGCATGCAGGCTACGTTTTGTACGTATGGAACAATAGTTTTGATTTTTTTAAATATCGTGTTTAAGTAATACATGGTTTAATTTTTCATTATTTGGCAATTTTTGATAATAGCGAGCATCGCATATAACGAACAAATCACACGTTCACTTATACTTCTTGCAGGGAGATTATACTGTAATATGTAACTTCAGGTTCATCAATCTGCTTCAGTTTGGTTGACTGTTCTCGGGCAAAGATAGGTAGCAGGAAAAGCTCTGCTTATTTTGCCAGGTTTGTATTCCAGGCTACAAGTTGTTGGTGGTTTTTTTTGCGACGACGGCTTGTCTATTCAGCTTAGGAGAGTGGATTTATTCGTACGTTAGTATACACTACCTGTGGATTGCACAATGTGCCTGAAGGGTCTAAGCATGAAGGACGTTTCTTACGTGCATTGATGTGGAACCTTGACATGTAAGTTATTTTCATAATGGAAGGAGTGTCGCACTTGCACTAGTGAGATGTCCACCTTACTCATGCTATTCCGGTTAGCTCTGCAAAAATGGGAAGACATCCATTTGAGTGTAAAAGGTCCTGGCCGTAGTCTTTCACATAAGTAAAATAACTAACAATTACAATGCTCGTCAGAAATTTTCTTTTATCACACATAGAAAGTATCACTTATTCAAAACAAATTAGGCGTTAATACATGAGGGACACACGCACTATGCAAGTATTGCCTTTTCATATAAAGCCGACTTTCAACAGCTACTTTCTTTCACATTTAAATTACCAACCCTCCCTTTACGTAAGAACTGTCTTTATTAAGCTAAGTCTAATACAGCTGACAACTTTGTGAAGAAACGTTTGATATACATTCAAGAGCCATGGGCCTTGTGTTAATGAATATTTAGTTTCAGAATTTAACCCTCAATAGAGTACCAAATTGATGACGTCACAAAAACTTTTTTTCGAGGAATCGCAATTATAACTATATCACAGTGTTAACAATGCCACCAAATGCCCGTAAACAAAATACCGCGTTCAAATCTCATATCCGATGCGAGAAACGGCTGTTTGAATTTGTAAAAGTCCTTAAGGAAACACTGTTAATTTTGCTCAGTTCATAAGATTATGAACTGTGTTCATTTAGCAAGGTTTTGACAGGCACGATTTAAAGTTTGAAAGGGCATATCTCATCGATTGCTTAAGGCATGGTTCTCAAATTTGGACAGGTTATCTATGTCAACAAGAAGAAAGCAATGAGTTCAAAAATATATCAAAT
>JAAAKM020001120.1:0-11353 GCA_010016025.2 Alatinidae sp. Z8VKAUB7J3 | reverse complement strand
TGTGACACTAATTTCTGTCCCTTTATCACAACAATGAAATGGTAAAAGATGTACCACCAGACATCGTAATTTAGATTGTGCGGAGCAAAGTTAAGAAAAAATAACAAACCACTCAAAATGTCTTATGGTAGGGCTATCCTAATGATAATTCTATCAACCTAGAGATGGCCTTGACTAATCGATCCCTCATATGACTGAATTCATTTTCCTGCGACACTGCATTGCAAAATCAAAACACAATTGAAATGATTTTTACACTTCTTTGTTTCCTGTTTGCACTACAGCAGAGGAGACATACTTTGAGGGCTTGAACACATTCTTTTAAGAATGTTCGAACGGTTAGATTATGCAATACACAATTCAAAGAAAATTGTAATTTGTGGCACTCAGTCATAAAAAAGGGAGTGCCTAGACATTAGCCAGATGCAGGCATTGGGCAATCATAAAGAAGTCACATGTGAGTTACTGTACTTATTTAAATGCATACAATAGAACAAGATCTTTAATTAAGATTATGTTTTAGAACACATCAGTTTGTGGTACCCTGGAGGTCTTTAATAGCAGACAAGTTGACATAAGGGCTTTGCATTTTCTCCAGGGGGCACAGCCCTTACAAATTTAAGACTCGAGGGGGCAATGCCCCTGCCCTGCCCTCCCCCGCAACTACGGTCCTGGTCCTGATTTGAAATTGCTTAGACCGGGAACCTTCAATCCTTTCATGCTCATGAGTGATGTCACCAGACATTGAACCTAGTGTATCGGCTCCCTGCTCTCTCCTCATATTCGGTGAATCTCCTTGTGTTCTTGCAGGTTTCCAAAAAACAGCAACATCAGAGCACGGGCAACGTTGTTAAATTTGGACAATGGTGGATGCTCGACTTATGCCTAATGGTGATACATGCCTAATGTTGAAGAATACAGGAGCTTTCGCGATTCTACTGTTATGTTCTCTTATTGCGCTAGCACCAGTGACTACTGTAGCTGATGGTGAGTTATCGACGAATGTTCATAACTTTGTGATTTCAATTTCTTAGAAACACGTTAGACTTTTTCACGTTTTTGTATGTCTTTGTAACCCATCCACAAGGCGCGATGTACAAAGTAGAGTTATTATTATCAATTTTCCATTAGTGAAGTGAATTGTTGGTGGACAAACCAACCCATTTGCCGCAAAAGTTTCAAATTGCACTGTGGCAAGTGGTTGTGTGATTTCTTTCATCAAGCGGTTTCTCAAGGTTTTTTGCACAGAAGACTAAGCAACAGTTTACAATGCTATCAACTAAGAACTGATGTAGATGGCTTGATTGATCGGTCTTGCAACTGTTCTTTCTGTCTCCAGCAACAGCCTTCGATACATCGAACAAGGTCCATCTGGTTGCTTTGTTGTTAATCTGCTTTTAAGCTGCCTGCTTCGTTTGAGGGGCGTCGCTCTTTCGATGCTATGAGATGCATCAACCTCGTGGATTTGCGTTTGGAATTGAGAAAGTGTTATCTCGTAAAACGTACACATTGCCATTGAGAGTGCAACCAAAACAATCACGTGACCAATGTCGTCTCCCGCTCGGTCATGGGGGAAATCTTGTTATGGCCTGCCATGGCATTGTATCATTGCAACAAGTACTAATTAACCCAGGCACGAATTCTTTACACAAATAATCGTTAAAAACGATATCTCGCTGCAATTATGTCAGTTTAATCGGAACCCCCACCGGATGTCGAAAAGGATGCTTATTGATAAAGTTTGTTATAGACTACCATATTACCATACAGCGTAGGCTAATTATATCTTACTTAGTTTGTATCTGTTCGCAACATTTCGGTCTTTACCGTGCCACTGTCAAATGAAGAACAAAACTTAGTTCAGTGGCTCTTCAGGATATTTCTTCATAGGGGCTTACGGGAGGGGTAGGCCAAGAAGTAGATGAGGAGTAATATTTAACAAGATTCACGTGGAGAAGCTGTACAACGTTTTTTGCAGATTCCTCATATTTTAGTTCATGGCATATATGATAAAATGCAGGCATTGAGTTTATATTGGAAATTTAGAAAGAAAAATGAGAGAATTAAGTGCTTTTGTAAACCAGATATCAATTTTGATAAAGTGCATTAAAGTAAGCGCAAGTATTTTTACCATGGACTAAATATAGATATAAAATTGTAAACTTTTCTTATATAATATATTTTGATATCGATTTGGAAAAACTTGAAGAACTTGGAAGTTACCTTCCAAACTGGAAAGAAATCACTATCGACCTATGACCCTGAAAATATCAACAATAACTGGATCCTAAACTAGGGCTATTTTCAGCTCTATATACATTTTCCACTACTCAAGGATACCATTGGCTATACATCACCAAATACAATGAAAAAAGGAGATTTCAATTTTGCTTTAGTGCCACTGGATGAGCTCAATGCTCTTTTTGGTTTGTTGTTCATAGGAAAAAATTTTGTCCTTGCTCCTTTGAATTAGTAGCAATTTTAATGGCCCCATTAGATAGGATATCATAAAATTGTAGAATGGTCATGTGCCTATCAGGCCTATGTTTTGTAAAACACTTAGGCTATTAAAACAATGAGTGCCAGACATTATGCGAGAAGATCTGCGCTGTTTCTGTGGTCGTGTCTCAGACTAATTTATGACATATTATACCTTTTTGAAGTCAGCTTAGCAGCACTATTTCGAAAATTTGGGTTCATAATGGCTTCCACAATTTTATTCATGGTTGGCACATGGACAGGAAGTGTAATTGGTGTGCTGATCACAAGTATACCCATGTCACAAGTTTACTTGTAAATGGCACCACCCCAGACATAAATTGGACAAAAACCACAACCGTGCCAAGAGTGAGTAAACTTGTGATATATAAATTTTATTGCTAAAGTTTAATTTCACGTACAAGTGGCTCATTACTTCATTAGGGGCATTTTTATTGCTTGCAAACAAACATCTATATAATCAGTCAAATACACAAGTGATTTTGCTGCTCGCTGTGTCTTGCTTGGCAAGTTTTCTATTAAGATAAATTCTCAGCAAACAATGTATTAAGTGTATAAGATAAAAGTAAATAGAACTCCAGTGAAATTGAGTTATTTATATATTCAAAGAAATGAAACTATCAAAAAAGGATGCATCACACTTGGCAAATGGTGTCTATCATAAATTTGACAAATTTTACAAGTGTAGAACCTAACTATACACGAAAATCCAACCAATCAGCATTTAAAATAACAAGAAATAATTCATGGTGAAACTGGTTACTTTTACTCCTTTAATTGCACAAGATTGCCACAACAACGACACTAATACACAAATACCATAAACCAGGGTAAATTTGGCAGTTTTTGGAGCTTATTTGATATCTTCTACCAAACTAAAATAATAATTTCAACATTACTACTGCAAAAATAGTGGGACAAATAAGGCATGCTACCTATTTTCAAATTTACGAGCTAGATATAGTATCCAATGTTAGTGGCCAATGTTACCGGGCTCTGGGGTTACTTTGGCCAAAACTTATATACAGCATGTCAGACATTGCTGGAAAGTAATTGATCATCTGTCTTATTTGAAAACATGTGAAACCTTAACATGTGAAGCTTTAAGAATCCTATTAAAGCTTAACATGTTAAGGCTTCATTCACCATAATCCTGATTTTATGGTGGGGATATAGTTTTGTTGGTCTCACAGATTCAGGATGGAGTCAGGAGATACTATCAAAGTGAAAAGTTTAAATAATAATAACTCAAGAACAGAACTGATTAAAAAAAAGCAACTGAGAAACTCAAAGGAACTGGAAAAGATTATAAAGTGTCCCAGTTTAGTATAGATATCTCAAACAGTCAATTATTTTACTTTCCTCTGTCACTGTTGGTGCATAATATATGCTCTTAACCATATTTATCTTGACAGCTTCGCAAATAACATTCTCTGTATATTTAAACAATGATCCACATAATTCTTTCTAGGAATGTGAATAAAATCTCTCCATTGTTGTAAAAGCTCCCTTTTTTATTTTATTTTTTTAAATTTTATTATTTTATTTTTCGGAAAGACATCAGACATTTGGTGCTATTTGGTTTTGCCATTGAAAGATCACAGTGGATAGCTGCATGGTCTGAAACAGCTGTATATATAACTAATTTTAAAACTTAATGCAAGTGTCTCGTCCTTTCTTTTTATTATGAGAACCAAAATATGATATAGATATATAAAAATATCATAGTATTGTTCATGCTGATCATTCATCCTGAACTGTGCATTGAACAGGCTTACTAGAGCAGTAAGCTGTTAAGTGTTTATTCCAAATTGATGAAATCACTACTGTAATGAGCCCCAATAAATGAATTTCATGTAAATATTTCAATCACTTTTGCAACATTGGGAGACAGTTCTGTCTTTCAATTGTACTCAATATGTACCTCTGTAATATAAAGAGTAAATTTCATTCAAAGGTAACGATTGTGTGAAAGGTTGTTGGCAAATCTCTGCCTCCTTAGATGCTTTGAGTAAGGAGAGTCCTCTTGAAGCAATTGTACATGAATATAGCCATCCTTTAAACTTGTTTTGTAGATATATATTTTATGAGAATATAACTACCAGGGTTATAACGGAGGCTCCACACTGTTGTGGTTTATTACTTCACTACTTTTGCTACTGTAGCCCAATTAAAAAATTTCTTTTAGCTTGTCATGACAGTACCTATCTATTGATGATGGATGTATCACCACCTGCTCAGTCAATCTAATCAAAGCTCCTTGACAGTTGAAGAGGCGAGAAGAATAAACATCCAAAGAAATAAAATGTCAGGGTGGAACCTATCACTCAGTTGTAAAGAACCCACAGCAATTGCAGGAACACTTGGAAAGTCTAGGAGCCTAAGTAAAAGAAAGTTAATTGTGAAATGCAATTTTATGCAGAAGACATTAAGAATGTTTTGAACAAGCCTGCATAAGACTTTACTGTATATATATATATCACGAGTGCAGGAAGTAATTTACTAACAAGGCCAGACCTCAGTGTATACGTGGTATCCTCCAGTAACTTCAACTCATAAACATAAGTGTTGGTGTTTTTTTATCTTAGAATGTGTCACAAATACCTCACGAGTGGACTGTGGGTTTCCTGGCATAAATAAAACATTCTGTGAACAAAGCAGGCGCTGCTGTCATGGTGTTGCAAAAGATGCTCCATGGTGTTATTACAGCAAAGGTAGGAATATGTGCTTTTAATTTTAATATATCTACTTTTGAATATATACAGTGATTAAGCCACAGGAGCTTAGCTTGTTTTGCTGTTACTCTGTTTTCATAAAAATGGTGACATTTCTGTTTTTTTCTGTATTCTGTTTCTTCTTTTTAATAGAGTTCTATCTGACATGATAGTGTCTTGCAGTGGAGAATCAATGTCTGGCTTTCCCAAGTAGTTGTGCCAACTGTCTTGTTTAATAGGGAATCATTTTCTGTTTTAACTTGTTTCATGTTCTGTAGTATATATATGATGGTATTATGTGTTCATGCTTCTCTATTGATTCCCTATGAATTCATTTATCGTTCCATCCTGTAGTCGCAGGTTTGATGGAATGGTTCTCCATCACATCAATGATGCACCAGGTATATTGATTCTGGGTACTTCAGTCCAGACTGACTGAGGTTTGTAAACCATGATTTGCTTGGTCTTCATCTTTTCCTAATAGACCATTTGGGAAATTCGATACAAATTGCAGTATGTGTTGCACACACTTGTCTGTGGGACGGTCTCTTGCAGTCTAACTTGAAAACAGCCACCAGCAAAGGGCTACCATTTGAAATTTATTCAATGTAATCCATTAGCTTTAGCTTTATAGAAAGGGGACAAAGACTACTGCACAGTTAATGGACCTTGTAATATCAGACGTAAATCTGAACAGTGACCATTTTCATTTATTACGATGTGAAGGAAGAACAATGATTCTTTTGGCATTACTCCACTTGTTGGGGAATGAACAGTGAATCACTCGAAAAAATACATCCAAGTCTTTAAGTTTAAATCAAAAAGTTCATTTTGGGGGGATCTTTTGTTTGGAATTTAGGAGCTCTGTGACTTTTCAAAGAACGTTGCTGCGATGTCCATGTTGACATCAGTGATGGCTTTGCCCCACATGATAAACAAATATCCAAAAATCTCAGAGGACCATATAGTCCTTTTATACTTACTGAAACATTTTGAAATTAAAGGGTTTGTAGCTTCTTTTCTTTATTCTCTTTTTCAATGCATTTTGTGAGAGCCAGATTGTGATACTTCGCCTTTTATTTTGTGCATCGAAAGGTTCTTTTTGACACCAGACTTGTTTTTATATTTTTGGCCCTCAAATAATTTTGTAGCTTTGAACATGCCCACTTTCAAATTTTGAATTTCGTGCCTTCATGCACCTGTTGGTTGCTATGCACCTAGCTGTCCCTGAATTGGTTACAGTGATGATACAATCTCTGTAACAACTGTTCACAACGTGCCCTGTTTTCATAATTTATGCCCCTCTGCCAATCCTACAATGCATTGTGTATAAAAAATTGTGGAGATTTGGAAATGGTCAATTACTTTCTCCTCTATAAGTGTGTGGTGTAAAGAATTCTGACAAATTAGGCAGCCAAAATAATTCAATTCTTTTTCTGTAATATATTAAATAGTCTTTTCTTGATGTTTTTCATATATAACAAATGTCTGTCTGTGACAATTTCCATCCATAATATTTTCAGCATACTTCTTTACATCCACATATCTTGCCCTAACAGAGTTGTAACTTAATGTTCAGAATTGGAGGTGCATGTAGCCGTTTTTTGTGCTGAACAAGCTGCTATTCCTTTACTGAATTTGTCTGTAAGTGTGTGTAAGTTTTTGCATCATACATGAGGAATAACAATACTAGAAGAATAAGCTTTCTCACATCAAGTGATATCTTTCTAGATATTAAAACCTTATGCATTTTAGAGGAAGTTATTCTAGCTATTGCTATTCTTCTCTTTATCTCCCCTTCACGTCTAACATCTTCGGTGATCATTTGCCCAAGAAAGATAAATTTTGATACTTATTCTATATGTGTTCAGTCTATGTCAATGGTGATTGTAGGTCTTGTGATGTTCCTACTTATCACCTTTGTTTTACTTTTCCTGGCATTTATTTTCATGTTGAAGATCTCATTGATTTTGTTGACTATGACTTGTCGTAATTAGCATATCAAAGGTTATTGATATTAACTTCACCTGTGGTAATACTTCGTAATCTTCCAGGTGTCTGAAAATCAACTCTGTGAACAGATTAAAGAGACAGTGACAGTACTCACCTTTGGCATACACCTAATATGATCCAAATCTCATCTGATAAACTCTCTTCTATTCATATAAATGTCCTTTGAGTCCAATATAGTTTCACGATGAACTTGATATCTTCCATTTATAGCAATGCCTTTGAAGCATCTGATCATTTTGTCGTGGTTAATGTGATCAAAGGCCTTTTCATAATCAGTGAAGCAGATAAGGACATCCTGGTTCAAATCATGATAACTCTCGCATATCATTCTCATGTTGAACATTCCTTCCTATGTTCCTTTTGTAGATCTAAATCCATTCTATAGTTCATTAATTTCTTTTTCTACTTTCTACCTATATCTCGGTCTTATCAAATGGTCATAAAATCATCCTCAGTATATATCTCGTCAGGTTGAGAGTTCTATAATCTGTACTTATTGTTGCCTTGGGTTTCTTTGCCAGTCATATGAATATGGATTCATTTGTATCAGCTGGTATTTGACCATAGTTGTAGATGTCATTCACTATGAATAGTCTGTATCCTTGTTGCCCAATGATTTTAACATTCCGATGTTATCTGGTCACTACCAGGAGCTTTCGTAGACTTTAGGCCGTTCAGAGCTTTCTCGGCTTCTGTTCATAATAGATCTTTTCTGTCTTCGTTCAATACTTCAAGTGGATTCCTTTTGTCATCATTACATGGTTCATTCAAACATTACTCCCATCTAGCCTTTGTATCTGCTTTGTCAAAGAGCAGTTTACCTTGTCTGTCTTTAATACAGTTGCTGCTTCTCTGTCAGTGTCTTTGCCAGGTTTTCTCCTTCATTTTTTATGCATTTCATTGGACCTCTGATGTATTTTGAGCTTTTTTGTTTAACCATTCCTCCTTTGTTGCTGCCTCTGCATTGATCTTCAATTTTCTTTTTCAGCTGTTTGTATTCAGCTGGAGTACTGGTTTAACTTTCTTACGTTCTACCATCTTTTCCAGTATATCTTATGGCATCCATGTTATCTTCCTATGTAGTATTTCTTCTACTAATTTCTCCAGGCATATTCTTAGAAGAGTTTTCCATTGTTGTTCCACAGTGCAGTTACATTCATCTTGTAGGTATCTTCATTTAATAATGGATCATACTTGTTATGTCTTTATGTGTTGTACCAGGTGTTAGTTCCCCATTTTGGGGCAAATTCATATCTAGCTGAGCATCCCTCTTATTTTTCTTCTTATGTTTCAATTGAAATATAATATTTGTTACTACAAGATTGTCCCAACGTCTCTATCTGGATATTTCTTAACTTGTTGTGATGTACTGGGGATATTTCTGGTTGTTAAAGATGTTACTGTGAACATCACCAAGGATTTTCCATATGTATAATCTTCCCATGGGTGTTTTGAAGATGTTGCTGGCAATTACATGATTTGATTTCCAGCAGAAATTGACTTAGTATCTCACCACATTTATTCGTTCACCTAATCCATATTTTCCTGCTACTGGATATTCCTGTTGATTTCTAATTTTGATGATATGATGATGATGATATTTTTATGATGATATGATCATGATGATATTTTTTTATCATAAGATAAGATAAGATATCTGTAGCTTTTTATGATAGGTGTGGCTTTGGACAAGCGTGGCTTGCCCTGAGGTCTAATCCACTATATAAAATAGATTTCGTTTACATTCTAACTACAACCTAGGTGCAAGGTGTGAGCTATTTAGCGATTGTTATGTGGGAATACTTGGTTGTGACAATTCAAATTAATAGTTACTTTGCAGGAACTAGATTAAGTGTTAAATATGTATTTGTTTTTCTTTAACAGCTTTGGCTTCATCAGTGCAAAAACTCTTTCTTTGCGAACACCAACCAACAAGAAACATTTCTTGCCCATCTGGACAACAGATTCACGTTCTAAACACATTTTATGGTTACTTCGGGGGAACTGACTGCCATCGCAACTGTGATTTAACTCATCATGACAGTTGCGCACCATGTTTCAATATCAAGAGCAGGGAGGTTGCATCTAGCCTTTGTAACTGTCAATTTTCATGCGCAATTAACCCTGGTAGTACCATGTGGCTCTCTGGGGGAAAATGTGATTCGTTTAACAACATTCTTCAGATTGACTACAGGTGTCTCCCAGCAGGTATGAGATCTTTTACGCTATATTTTATCAAAATTAAGTTATCTGCTTATAAATTGCTAAAGAGCTTTAATCAATCCTACACTTTTTGCTTTGAAACTCTCTTACTTGATTAAATGGACACTTTAAGCGCTTGCTTATCTGAAACACATCATGTTTGATCAGTGGTCTTCTCACTGAATATTTGGTACTCAAATTAAGACGTGTATAGCACAGCCATGTTTAGTTGGGTTCATCACTGCGTCAGCTGGAAACCCATCGAATGGAGCCAAGAATCAGCGGATCCTCTCATTTGTTGGAATGGTGAGTGGTAAACGGCTTTTGCATGTTTTACATCCTTACCACAGATGTTTGTGAGAGCATCAGCGCTGTTTGTACACATCATAAGCCCATCGATAGAGATTTTAATAGAAAGTGGAAATCGCCTGTTGCCGAACAGCACAGCACGTGCATTTCCCCCCTGTTAAATAAAGCTAAAGGAGTAGTTGGGGAGCCACTTAATTTCTTTCCATATACATTTCGTTTTGTAAGGAGAGTCAGTTTGATTTTGTGACAATTTCAGTCCCTACAGAGCTTTTTGATGATTCCCTTATTTAAAAAAAACAATGAAAAGGCCTTGGCAACTCATTTATTACCTCTTTCCCTATTAACGAAAGTTATGAACGTACAGCAGTGACAGTTTTGTGTTGTAAACATGCTTCTTTAAAATAAAATCTTCAAATAAATGAAGTAAGAATTTAGATAATTGCTCAAACCTATGGAGTAAAATGTTAAGATGAATTCTGAATTTAAAAAAGCCGCACCCCCTTTTTATTTTCACCCAGAAAAAGGCCTGAGAAGCCTATTTTGCGAGGCAAATATTTAACGAAATTTATGGAAAATCCTTACCCATTCCTCTTGTTAACGGTGGAATGTACTCCCAATCGAGGAGCACGGGCATGTGAATTCACTTGGGTGCAGCATTAGCTAATACCTTTGTTAGCATTCATGTACCTAAACTTTTTAATCATCCAAAAAGTTGGTCGTTTATTTTTGTCAGGTTGATAACACATGTGCAATATTTAATAGATAGTCCGAATGAGACAAATTCCTTACACACTTGCACCGCACCGTGAAATTTTACTTTTGAGAAGGAACAAAGCAACTCATTATCATTCTTACATAATTTGGCTAAGAAGTACGGCACCAAATTCATGTGAAAACCTACATTTTCTAAGTGATATATCTCTTGGGCGTGGTCCCTTAACATAAAAAGTGAAACTAAACAAAACCTCTGTTCACCTGCACGATTGATTTCCAGAATTCCATTTCCTACAACAATTTTTTCGCCACATGGTTATCCTGGTAACATCATAGTTGCAACTATTAATTAAAAACAATCGCAGTTTCACGAGGAAAATCATATACTTTAAACTATACTGGCACGAACATGTTTCAGATTGGTTTGAATGAAAACCAAAAACGAACGTTAATTCAAGGAATAGACACGAGAAAATCACGTTCTAAACGTACAGCCAACTCAAACTATTGCACCAAATTCTCTACTTTTATATATACTTTTAGGCATAGTATCAATGAGAACAAGCCGTAATTTACATTGTAACGGTTATAAAAGTGCGTGTATCTATTCAAAAGTTATCGAAGTTATTAGTTACAATATCACGTGTTAAGTCGTTCCCTTAGAAAGTCTTTCAATTAACTTCAGCCTCTACACTCTCCATTCAATTGGTAGCAACTAGGAATGCAGTCGTTCCTTTAGAAAGTCTTTTAATTAACTTCAACCTCTACACTCTCCATTGAATTGGTAGCAACTAGGAATGCAGTCGTTCCTTTAGAAAGTCTTTTAATTAACTTCAACCTCTACACTCTCCATTGAATTGGTAGCAACTAGGAATGCAGTCGTTCCTTTAGAAAGTCTTTTA
>JAAAKM020001119.1:0-15178 GCA_010016025.2 Alatinidae sp. Z8VKAUB7J3 | reverse complement strand
CAAGTCATTGTTTACAAAGCTGTCTGAGCTGCCGGTATCGATCAAAGCTTTTGATTCTACGCCTTGAATTTCAACGTTCATTACAGTTTTTGAGTGGCATTGAAGTGATGCTGCGGAAATAGAAGCAAATGTTGAGAATGATGCCGAAGTTGGTTAGCTACTCGAACGACACTCTAGCGAAGTGCCCCTTTTCCCCACATTTATGCAGTTCACCTCTCCTGCTGGGCATTTATAACATGAATGTTTGATTAATCCACAAAAGAAACACTTGGGAGGCATGGCCGCAACAGTCGATGCAGGCATTAATTCTGAGGTAGCCCCATCAAACCGGTCTTTGTCTGATTCTTCAGCATCTGAAATGCTGACATTAATACTGGTAGGTTGAGTGAATCGATCAGAATGCTTTTGAGCCATCTCCAATATATGAGCCTGGTTAAATGCCGTTTGCAGGTCTAGTGTTTGTTTTTCGAGTAGTCGTTAGCGAGTATGGAATGACAGTAAACCGTTAATGAAGGCATTTCGTATGTAATCGTCTCGGTTCTCGTTAGCTGTTACATTCTGAAAGGTGCATTCTTTGGCGAGCAGTTTCAGTAGTTGCATATACTGATCTACAGTTTCACCAGCATTCTGCCCTCTGGTGGCAAGGATATACCGAGCACAAATTTTATTCTTCCGTTTCACATAAAGTCCTTGAAGAATTGCAATGGCAGCATCATATGTCTCGTCATTGGATATTTATTCATAAACCTTGGGAGCAACATAATTTATGAGGATGTTCAGTTTGTTATTTCCTTCATGATCAGCTGCCAAGATCTCCATAAAATTTTTAAATGAGCTGAGCCAATGTGTCCATTGTTTCGCTGCTTTAGCATCATTTGGATCAGTATCGAATCGCTCAGGTTTAAGGAACTTGTCTATCTTATTTGAATAAATAGTTGTGAATTGAAGAGTCCACATTAGTGCTTGCTAAGCATTATTCTAATAAGAATTCGAATACACATCTGAAAGGGAAAACGGAACTACTTTACAAATGTATCGCCTCAGTAATAATCGCCTAAATATTTCCCCGTTAACTCCAGACAGTATCGTGGTGACTAGCGTCAACAGAATAGATTTATTAAGTGAATGTATTACCATCATCGACCTTTAAGTTTATTTTCTTACGGAACAGACATCAAAGTAAGTCGGTTAAATCAGTAAAGCTGCGTGAAGTATCATACCACTGTAGCAAATGCTGCATCAAGAAAGACAACCAATGTTCGTTACTTCGGATAACATGGTTTTCACTGTGAGCTTTTCCATGTTTCAGGTTTCTACATGCGCTCTCTGCTAAGTGATTAGTGACGTGGCAAGCAATGTGTTGTATTGGAGCTTTCATAATTTATGCCGCTGATGTTTCTAGTAAACAGAAACAGAGAGTAGGGTAAAAAATATGTAAAGGTTGCTCAGTTGCAAATAGGAACAAGTTTGGATCCAAGTATACAATTGGTGTTGAAAGTCAGGAAGGAAGATATGTTAAGATGCTCTGTTTTAATTGTCGCCCACTTCATTTTCCTAAATTCTGTAAAGGCTGTGTATCAAAGTACCGGCTCTGACATTGGAAATGCAGATCAATGGCACATGATGGATACCATTGTTTGTGCTGTATTATCGGCATAGAGGCACGTAAATCAGTTATTCTCATCGGGGCCAGTAGACCCCCTTAGGGTGTACTTTAGATTTTAAACGGGGTAAAATTGAGGCAAGGAGTACGATGGCGAAACCAAAGAAAGGAGTAGATAAATATTGTCCCTGTTTACTCCCTTGTTGAACATATTACTTTATTACTATATATTTATAACATATTACAAGTTACGGCACTTTTATTGACTGTTTATTTCAAGGTGTACTTGTTTAACATCGAAATATTTAATATCAATGCCGAATTCCTTCGCATCCAAGGGGGTACTTGAAACCTTTGGTAGCCCCCTTGAGAGGTAATTTACTGTCTGAAGTTGAAAAACCTCTATATGACGATTCTTGTCTATTGCCTCTTTTTCTTTGACATCTTCTAATGTCTGAAAGTTTCTTGAAAGTTTTAAAGGCACCAGAAGGCATACATTATGACGTTGCATGATGGAGAAGAAAGGGTAAGTGGTCTAGTCCTGTCTAATAATATGATCTATCTTTCTTTTTGACGACGTAAAAGAGTGGGCCAGGGCGAGATTATTAGCCATTTTATCTATGTATGGTCCCAGATGACACTACCTTACACTGTAAAATAGAGTAACTCTTTAAGATGACCCAGGCAGATTTTCACGCCTGTGAAAAGCAGGAATACAGTAATGACCAAAGTTCAGAGCATTTTCATGAATTTTTTGACGTTTTGGTGGCGCTGATTTAAAATTTGGAAGCTGTCTATTGAAGAAGAATTTAAAAAGAAGTCTTTTCATGAGAAAAAAGTTTTTGTGACCTCACTTATCCCTTGATTTTTTATCACATCAGAGGAAGGGGGGCTTTAATTAGAGTAGGCTTTGCAAATTTATGAGGTAAAAGGGAGATTATTAGAGGGCGGAGCTTATCGGAGGAAAGGTGCTTATTAGAGAAAATACTGTAATATGTGTAGCACTTGCAAATTAGGCATTAGTTTCAGCTCGTTTCAAGTAAAGAAAATGACTAGTAATCTCCCGTGAATAACAGGTGCTAGATAACTGCCTCTAATGCGTATCAGGGGGCTGCACTGAGTGCACCGCAAGTACGCCGCGTTTGGCCTTGTATTTAAGTATTAGAGATGAGATACGCCTGCTATATAGGGGTACTGTTTGGTAATGAGCTCCTTGGTCACATCTCTTACCAACGGTGCCAGAACTGTTTTAAACGTTGGGGGAGGGGGTCATGCCTTACACTTTTTTAATAATAATGCAAAAGCAAATAGCAAGGTAAATAGTGAACTAGGTGCATGAAAACTGACAGTTTATTACATGTGTAATAGCATAGGGTCCATATCAACCAACAAATAAATGAAAACCAACATTTTCTTTGTTGGATAGACTATGAACCAAGTGACGTTATACCTTACTGAATTGCAGCCTTAGAGGCAGCAATAGGCACTTTAAATGGAAGTGAATTGTGGTTGTCAACGTATAAAAACACTGCCTTATACGTAATATTGCCATTACCTTGTTCACCAACTAATCAGAAATTTATTCTAGTGTAAGCTAACATACATTTTTTTAAATTTGTTCCCCATTTCCAGACTTTTTCTTTATCCATTATTGCTAGTAAGTGTAATCTAACGACGATTTTGTTATTGGTGGTAGATGTAATTCAATCTAAATCCGAATCCAAGAGTATTCTGCCCTTCAATTAGGGCTCATATCTGATCGGATTCGGATATTACGATCCATTTAAGACTGCTTCTTTGAAAGAGTCAATACAAATATGTTCTAAGTCTCTTTATGTAACTAAGAACATTTTCACGTGTCCCAAATGTCGTATGCATTGCCGTTGTTGTTTTATAAACACAAACCCTTTAAAAAGTCTGATTTCTGTGATAAGAGTGCATCCACTTCTGTTGAAAAAGCAAGACATTGTAACCATTTTAAAAGCTAAAGATCATGAAGATGTTTGTATCCATTCCGTGGGACTGACGCTAAAAAGGTTGCAACAGTACTAATAGTGTTGATCTCTGATGTTGACATTATCAAGCAGAGTATATGTAATTTTTGTTCTTTCTTTGAAGTCGACAAACGTATTTGTGAAGTCCTCAAAAGTGATGTCATTATTTGATAAGGTGAATACGTCTCAGAAATAGCGTTTTACCAAAGTAAACACACTTTAAATTTAATTGAAAATTATATAAAAAGATCGTATGACCTACCTGCTACAGTGTTTGGTAAATAAACCTCTTATTTGCACTTCGAGAGAATCGTTACCAAATCGATTTATACAAAACAAGATTTTTCAACAATCTTTACAATAATCTAGACATGGTTTTGCCTATTTAGTGTCAATACTTCAATAAGCATTAATTTTGCTATTGTATCTTACTATTGAAGGTAAACTAGTTTGCGCTTAATGTAGAAAAAAAACCAACAAGTACGGTGTGTTTTGGTTTAAAATAGAAACAAATATTTAGAGTTCGACTGTATTTAAGTTATTTTCTAAGTATAATCGTATCATCATATTAAGATACTTTATAAATAGAATCGATACAAACATTGAATGTTTTAAGTTACGACATCATTCACTTAAAATCTTATTTATAAAACTAACTGATATCTTGTCCCACCAGCTTATAATTGCCGAGGCTGCTACCGCAAAAATACTTATGTTATTATCAAAATTTTATGTTTACAGCTGTACTTTTTGCTAAAATACTATATTATGTTCTCTTCTGTAAACGTTTGGTGCTTATATGAATTTTTGGCCTCAACGAGACCTCTAATGTTTAGGACTATGATGTTGGATGTCGTCCATTGGAATATACAGGCCTGGATTAATACCCCTAAATTGATATGTAACTGTCATGTTGCAGAAAGGAGCTACAATTTTGGACTTCAGGAATTGTAAACTTGCATAATCCCACTTCCTAATGACAATTAATTTTATATATTATGATTTTGGTGACGTGCATGTTGCACCTCCTTGATGATAGGAGGTGAGAGGCAGGTGCCGAGTCTTACGAGAAACAGGAGCCCCGTTTTGTTACATGATTCCGCTTATTATCATCATGATTTGTTAACTGTTAATTTAAGAGTGGTCCAGGGTTGCTAGGTTGCTAGGTTGCTACGTTGCTAAGTTGCTAGGTTGCTAGGTTGCTAGGTTGCTAGGTTGCTAGGTTGCTAGGTTGCTAGGTTGCTAGGTTGCTAGGTTGCTAGGTAAAGAAATTTCTATCACAAAGTATCTAATATATGACGACGGGAGGAAAGACAAAGGCCTAATGCTATCCAGAAGGCAAGGTATTTTTGTACACGTGTGTCTTCTAACAGCCCCATTGCAGCCATGTCAGCAGAGACAAAGGAAATATCCCGATGCCAGCTCCGATGGAGAACTGGCTACAGATAGGCTACCTTGTCATTAATAAAAAAATACACGTATACATTGGTTGCGCAAAAATTTAAGGGACACAAAATTTATATTTAGATTATGCAGGAGCAAAATCTTTTTCACTTGTACAAATATTCACCTCAGTTTGTTCCAACAATGTCGAATTTCTCAAAAATGGCTAGAACGATACATAACAGCAATATTTTAAGGTGTAAAAAATTTATCTGGTAAGATAATTTTAGGTTGGTAAGGTTGGTAATTATACCTCGGAATCCACGATGTACAAACGTGACTGGCACATGAGAGTGCCTATAAAATATTTTGGCTTTCGTTAAATACAGGTTTATTCTTTCTAATGTAATTGTCCCTGCAAGTCTTTTCAGAGTCTATCCAGAATCTATCTGTGGATAATTTCATGGAATACGTCGTGGACATTTACTCTTCATTACTGTCAATACCAATTCCTAATCACGATGCTTTGTTTATCAAAGGCTTCATAAAACGTTTAACTAAAGAACAATTCTTCTGGGGAAGTAAACTGACTCGGATATTCAATACCTAATTAATCTAATGTCCGCAGTAGAACTAAATAAGAAAGTTAGAGGGGACATACGATAAGATGCCATAAAAAAATTTTCGGATATATACATTTACATCGGCTAATTTTCAACAATTAAATCAAAACTGTTCCCGATGTTATTAAATTGCTTGTTGACAAGGGATGTCAAAGGAAATTTTTAACAATTAAAAGTAATCTCAAAGTCAGTTGAAGGGAAAGCTGAAATAGCATCATGTCGTTATATCTTGAAATGTTGACTGTAGTTTTTTCACTGATTTTATGCAACAATATCAGCAACAGAAACAAAAAGCAGTGCAAACACTAGCTCTTTGCTCAGAGAAGATATTCGAACACATTTTGGACTAAACGTTAGTGATACGTTTCGTTGCAAAAGCATTACGTGATTTTGTAATTTATGTTGTGGCGGAAAACCTGATATCAGTCTAATGTAGTAAGAAAAAGTTGGACTGTACGCTAAAGGAATTTACTTTAAGGCGATAAACTATTTACTTGAGTGAAGGAAGCTAGATCCCTCCAAAGCTGGAAAAAATGTACAGATGGCATGCGGATCGTAGAAAGAAAAACCGGAGCTATCTTAGATACTACAGAAATACTGTTGGTAGAAATATGCGGGGAGGTATATCTTATCCACTTTTAAATGACTCGACAAACAATGATATATTTATGAAAATCTCAGCGAGAGCAATAGAAAATCAATTTGTCATGGCGAGTATTGCTCTCATAACAACAGAGCAAAGATAATGTTGCTGGATTTTAGTTCTTTCACCTTAAGATATGAATAGCCTTCGTGTTTCTCAATGTACATATTCAAAATGAAAAGAGTGGAAATAGGGGAAGATGTCATCTTGTCTCAGTTGCACCCCGCATTCTCAATCCTCAAAAGGCGCAGATTTACTGGAATACCTAACAAAGAAATTAATGCACCTGCGTCGCACAAACGCTAAAACTTTTCGTTGCTATGCTGAGGAATATAGGCACACTCTATGCTATTTATTTTGCTGCTTTGGAAATAAATCTAAACAGCAGTGATACCGTTATAATCCGATGACTGTTTATATCGTGTCAAAGTGGATAAAGCGCCGTGATCACTGTTGGTAAGAAGCTGCCTAAAGATGAACGTCAGGACAGGGACCGGTTGATGCTCATGGAAGTTATCCCTTGAGCCAGCCACTAAGGCCCATAGCCAGGGTAGATAAGGAAAAGGAGTTAAGGAAGAACGTCCCCTTTTAAATTTACTATCGGCCTCCCCCAAAATCTCCTGCCAAGATTCCACATCTTTAGGCTTTCCCAAAGCAATTCCAATATCAGCTACCCCCTAAACCTCAGAGTAACACACCCAAAGTTTACAGTAGGCTCTTAAAATTCGTAACCCTATCTGGGGGCCTGCCGCCAGGTTAAAATCATTTGTATAAAAGTTAACTTTTTTGCTAGATATACTCCTAGTCGGAAAGCACTCCGGTTTTACAAAATAACGGTTCGGAATTGCTGTGCCTTCATAGAAATTTCTTTATTATAAAAACTTTAATATGGTTGTGCGCATAGTTAAGTACTGCAGTTACAATTTTTCGAGTGGGGGACCCATACAAAAACCTGGCTGGAATAGCATGAAAAAAATCTTAAGCAAAGAAACTGAAACCATGATTTATAAATCTCCCAGTAGTCATCTCCCAGAAAATATGTTAAAATGAAGTTCATAATGCATCGTTTGTAGTCTCCGTTATGCAGAAACAAATTTGAGATTGCCTACAAAAAGGCTGTATCAGGTCAAAAATATTTTGTTATGTAAAACGGCCAAGTTGTAGAGCAGTTATCCTCTTTAAGGAGGTTATAAGGGTTTTTGTAGTAAGACAAAAAAAATTAACTTTGTTGTTTTTTATCAATATAATCTTCATTTAAGTAATGGCAATTATTTTTTATCAATTTGTTACAAATTTATCTAAGATAACAATATTCTCTACTTCTACGATGCGTATGCCATTGTAGGCCTACACTTTGAAAGCTTTAGCATCTGTCACTTCTAGTAAACAATTTATCGGCTTAAAGTAGATTTAAATCAAGTTGTAAAAACCACATAAATATTACCTCGTCTTACTATTGCTTATTTTAAACAAACCTGACAAGGGGTTTTAAACCATTTTCACACATGGAGAGAGTCCTGGTAGCCATGGGGCACTTTTGTGTGTTATATAACTTTGTGCACTGATGCAATGGAACTAATTTTCAACAGTATTGTATTTTCGCTCTTTTTCATTAGATTTTTTTAATTTTTAAAACTTCATCTATGATTTGCAACTTCAAATGTTTCCGATTATAGTCATGAATTTTTTAGAAATTCTATGCTTTCGTTAAAAGCTTTCTTGTTGCAATCTCGAATACTGTATTAATATGTTTTGGTAATTGATCATGTATAGATAATCACGAGGACATGTGGTTACAAATATGAGCAATCAACCATTAAAATTCTGTCCTTTTCGTAATTTATAAAAACATACTTGGGAAAATCAGTATTGAATTCTAAATCACCGATAGATATAGAAGACGTAACCCTTAACACATGGCTTATGTGTAGTTTATCTAAATGTGCGATTTAGTCATCGCTTTTCTATAGATGCTCTCCTTTGATCTTTTTGAAAAATATTTTTTGCTGTAGTGGGCAACATTTTTTCAAATTTTTTCCAAGTCTCTGATCTTACTTAAACGAAAATGGATCGTTTTTACTGAAGAAAGCATGTCTGAAAAATCTGTGGAGTGAAAAAGTGTTCGAAGAATAGAGCTAAACACGGAATAGGCAAGAAATATCGGAGGTGATAACAAAATGTCAAAAGAGTGAAAGCAAAACATTCTTTAATGATAATCTTATGTCTATGAGTAATGCTGAACAAACGCTATGGACCAACATATGTCCATGCGGACTTGCAAGAGAATAAGATATGGTTAATAGCAATATGTAGTATTAACATTAAATCTTTTTTGCGCAAGAGTTACGAATGCTACTAGATATACAAATGAAACTTTTTTAAAAACAGAAACGTCTAGAAGGATACCCTTGTCAAAATCTATGACATACAAAGTAAAAACAATGCTACAAATCTTTTACTCCTACCACTCTGTGGTAAACTGTAACCGAATGCGTACTCTCTTTCTTGATAGTCTAAAATTCTATATCTTCTAAGGGTCTACAAAATAAGAATTTCAGCATTATTCGTAAATAACTGACATCTTTTCCCCACAAAATTTTATTCCTCTTTTCAAAAAAATTAAGATACGAAACGTAGTTAAAAGCAAGAAATGAACTGCTACCTCGTCACAGTCAAATGAATACTTCCAAAATATTGCGACATGTTTTATATTAAAGTCAATTTGTTCTCGAAACTAAATGTACAAAACATAGTGATCATTTACAACCGTCAAGAAAAATATAAATTTTGAAACTAAAAAGATACAATCAAGTTGGTCCAAGATTTCAAATGACTATGTTCATGGACTGATGACTCCTGGAAAGATGTTAGGTGTAGACGAGTAGAAACCTCCAAAAAATGCCAGAATATTTGGAAATCTTGTATGAGGAAGATTTAAAAGTGAAATCGTTCATTGTAACTGTAGAAAGTGCGCTGCTATATGGATGCTAAACATGGACTATCACAACATGGCCACATAAAACTAACAGATGGTTTACCTTACATCCTATATCTATATACAGGACTAAACCTTCCTTAAAGACATCATGTAATCAATGTGGAATTGCTTGAGAATCACCCAAAAGTCTCAGTCAAGATCAGGGAAAGGACAATAAGGTTTTCAGATTAAGGAGGGAGGAATGAGGCTTACTGGACACTGTCTCCGACATTAGAAAGAAAAGGCATCAAAGAAATTCACTTGAATCTAGACAATGCTTGAAAACACATGTTAAGCAACAACAGAGGTAGTGAGAAATGCGTTAATGGATAGATCTGCTTGTAGAGAAGGGATTCATATTATCAGGAATGGCGCGTAAGTACATCAGTCGTAAGAATGAAGAAAACGATGAAAATAAATACTTATTTAGGCACAATTACGGTTAGATACAGCCTTGAGTCAACGTTAAACTATTGGTTGGCAAACCTTAGTGTTCTTATTTGCTACTAAATTTTAAACTTTTTATGTCATGTAAAATTGCTGATTGGCTAAACTGTTTTTACCAATTAAAAGAAAAAGAAAATTCAACCATTAATAGAAACAATAGATACATGATCGTCTCAACCTCTTGATGTCATCTTTATTTCATACATATGGATTCCTGGTGGTGATATACTTCTTTCTTTTTCTAGAATCTTTTCAAAAGTGATGATTATAGATCCGCTCTTTTCGATGATACTTTGCAACTTTGATCTGACTTTGGACTGATTGATGAGTCGGATGGCAGTCCTTCGTCGATCAAGTCACATGGCACCGGGAGGCTTGCCTCCAAGTAGCCTAGATCTGAATGTGGGGAGCTAAGACAGCAAGTGGGGAAATAGGATATGTTAACATTGGGGCTCACCTGGCTCTGTTGGTAGACCGCACGCAAAAGCTTGGGTCACAGGTTTAAATTCCCGGTGGTGATGTAGTTACCGATACCCTGAAATGCAATATATAGTAAAAATCACATGTCAAAACGTTAAGGGCATAAAATTGCATAATCTATTTGTATGTACATCCAATAGACCCTTAACAAGCTTTCAAATTATTACATTTTCTTCTTGAGCTAATAAACGACAAGAGAAAATATGGGTAGTAGTCTCTAAGACCACCGTAGCGAAGTAGACAGAAAGATACTCCACGATAGTATAGATGCTAGGCTTTGAAGCCAAGTAACAACGTATTTCATTTAAAGTAACTGTAACTTGCTCTAAAATGTTCAACTTGGCATTATTGCATCTTATTTACGTCCTGTGTAGCATTTCAAAATTTTTAACCCCCCTCCCTCTTCTGCTTAAATGTAAACCCTACTCAATACGCGTCTGGGGACTCTCTATGTAGCTTTGTACACTCCACTCTTAAAGCAAGAATCTCTCTCATCATAATAGATTCAAGAACTGCACCTGACTAAGCAATTCTATTTTCTAACGCCAACTATACAGAATGGCCTTTCTTCAATAGACTAGAGAGATGTTGGGCTTTTGCAGTAGCTAGGTCAAAGTCTATGACAATGGCACTGGAACCATGATCTTTACAAGAATACTTTATCCAGCTTTTTTTTGAAATTTGTATAAACCAAGCTGTTTGACGTTGAGCTCATCACAGTTCTACGGAATATTTTCAAAGTCTAATCCACAACTTTAAAACAGCGTAATTTGAACCATTTTTGATAATATTCTCTGTATTTGCGCTGTTGGCGACGGTCCTGCTGGAAGTAGGTTTGCTGAGAATCCAGGTTGTTGAAGGATCAAGGGTGAGCTAAAGGTCTTTCTACTTTAAAACTCACAACACTCAAAATGAGAATAAATGACAACATGGATGCAGTCTTTATAGAAAGGAGGACCAAACATAAAAATGTATCATGGCAAATTATATGTTCTCAAACCCCGTAAGCTAACTGAGTTTAATTCTGAAAACATAACTGCAAAGTTCCGACTAAATGTGTAGGATAGAGGTATGGGCGGGGACGACTGATGAGTATTAATCCTAACCGTAGGGGTTTATTTTGGCCCCAGGTAATAATTTATTGCTATTCGTTAAATAATCATAGGCAGAGAACTAAAATTTTGTGGCTTTCCTAGCCTCTATGTAGCTCAATATTTGCGTAGTCAGCATTCTTAAAAAGCTGTCACTGATATAAGATAGTTTTAGATGTGGGAACTCAAGGTGCCAAGTTTGCAGTTTTAAAGTGGAGGGAGATGTCTTTAGACGTGTAGTTCAGGTAGGGCATACAAGGGTAATCATAGACTAGATTGCAGTTCTTGTAACGTAGTATACCTTCTAGAATGTAACATTTGTAGCAAACAGTGTGTAAGTAGCACTAATACAGATTTTACACGGAGGTTCAACAACTGTAAAAGTTTTAGTTAAAAGTTTGATCGGGGAGTTAGCGGTCCCGTAGCTATGAGGGCCATTCAGGGGCAATCCCCCCAAAAAAAATTAGTAAGCGCTCAATTGCCCGTTCTTTTACAATCACATAATTAGCGACAAAAGTTAAACCTTAGGTAAAGTTAGGATTCTGGAGCCTAAAACTAAAATATTTACTGAACTAAAATCGGGCACAACTTCTTTCTTCTGGATAGGTTGAAAGTAATCCATGATTTGTATTAAAAACAAGTAACACATTTATGGGTTGCTTAAGAATTCTGTGAAACACACCTACTGAAAAATTTAAATTTCTGGGGCATTTGATTAAAATAATTCCGTCCCGTTTCTGATGGGATTAAGCATGGAATATACATTGCACGGAAAGAGGCCATTATTGATTAAAAGCTTTTGAGTTTGAAGTGCAGTCCGGGAGTATTTTGACGTATTTTGAGGACTAGGCTCTAAAGTATTAGGGTAGACCGGCTGCTAAATATTTTCCTTGGAAAATTAGAGATCCTTGAATGACTGTAGAGATGAATGTGTAAATGGCGATGCGTTTGGACTGACTGTAAACCATCACAGATATTAGACTGAAGTCAATCAGATACTGGATTCTATAAACCTCAGGGATCAGATTCTTAACAGGCGAATAGCTATGTATCGACGATTTAAGGAATTAAAGCCGTGAAAAAGCTGTATCTAGCAACAATACTGGATTAAATTTAAAGGAAGTGGTTTTCTGTAAAAGACAAGCAACTATAACAGACTGTAACTTAAGATCTTTTCAACTGGGCAGCAAAACGAAATACTTTCTTAGCAATGAAAATGCGAATACGACAGCTTGATATTACTATGGGTTAACAAAAATTTACAAATGCAAAGATTCAACCGTAAAGTGAAAACAATTTAACTAAATGACAAGAAAAGAAATTGATTTCATTGTAACGTTATTAGGCATTTCTTGTTAGAGGAAGGTATAACTAAAGTCTGTGAAAGTCTCCTTTTAGCTAATTTGGAGTAACATGCATTCCATTACAAATTTTCAGCTACTCGCCCGGATTTGAGTCAGCGAGACACTATGGAAACCCTATTTTCTATTCAAGTGATAAAACTCGAGTCGTATTTGCACTTTTAGTTATCACTTGGAGCCTAATTTAGAATATTTATTTCTTTTAAAGTAGTTCAATTATGATCTGAGATACGAGGATTAAGTTTGTATTGTGGTATAATACTAATAGTGAATCTAAATGAAACTTTCCCTCGTATAACTTCTAAATTATGATCTCTATTGTATTACATACCATTGACCTAATCATACCCAATTTTGACTCAAATTAGATTTTCACTATAGTAATATTTCATATCCGTTTTAAGCCAACTCGTAATAAAGTTATTTTACTTTGTTAAAATGTTTAATTTCCCATATTGACATAGAAATTAGGAATTCTTTGTCATTGTTATAAAATAACGTTCAACCGATAAAGATAGCTGCATCTATTAGATCAGATTTTCTCAACCTCGAGCTACCTAAATTTTCAAGTACCCCCTGGGTCCGAAGGAATTCGGCATTGTTTTACGTAATTGATATTAAACAAGTACACCATGAGATAAACAGTCAATAAAAGAGTTGTAAATTACTGGATTTTAAACAAAATATAAGTAACAAGGGAGCAAACAGGGACAATATTTATCTACCCTATCCATGGTTTTGCAGTTTTGACGTAAGAAAAGCAATGAAATATGCTATTAGCTGTTGCCCCCCTGGTACTTCGTGTCTTAATTTTTGCCCATTTAAAATCTCAAATACCCCCTCCGGACCCCGTTGTGAATCACTGTATTAGATGAAACTTCTGATAACCAATTTGTATTTATTGTACATTAGCAGTTCATTCCGATGTTGCTCGAGTTGTAACCATATGACTAACTCATTCGCATCGCATTTACACAGTAATAGTATACGTCAGCAAATTTTTCATATACGTTTACCTCTACATAGTCCCTATTAGTTGGTTAGTTAATTGATCCCGGTGCTGTATAAGCTGTATCTACAAGCCGAACTCTTTAGAATTTAACACATATGATAACATTATGTGTCAGCAAAATTTTTCATGTACTTTTACCTCTATCTAGTCCTTGTTAGTCGGTTACTTGTTTATCTTCAATGACATCTCACCATTACCGTGACAACCACTTACATACAATTCCCAGTACATTCACAGTTTTGGTCAGAATATCATACCCTGGATGTTTTCACAAAATTAAAATCTTAATTATCAAAGTTTTGCTTCGATTGACTTGGTAATAGATTGGCTTATCTATAGCCGTCCAATTGACAACAATCATGATAGTCTGTCCTCACTAATCAGACCAACGTCTAATCGACAACGCGATCTCTACATAACATCATGCAATACTCCTTTTCCTCAAACAATCACAACACCAGTGTAGATACAGTAGCATAAATCAATTTTATTCTCTTCTCAACTCTTGAACATCGACGTTTTAATGAAAAGTATCGGTTACGATCCTGTTTGACACAACTCACGAGGTGACTTCACAGAACTGCAGCTCCAAACAACCAAGCCGCGTGGAATTGAATGTACGCCGATCTAGCTGAGGGTAAACGTTTTCCTTGAAGCTGAGGGTAAAATAGCTATTGGGAATGGTTATAAATATCAAATTACGCGAAGCTATGGGAATTCCGCTGATCAAAATTAAAAGCAGCTGCAATTAGTATCGGAAGCATAAGTTCTTCATTTTTAGGGGGCATAATTGTATTACTATCACAAACAAACGAAAGAAGCTCTCACTTCGCAACTAACAGAACAATAACATTTGAGTTAAGTCTCGGAGCTGAAAGCCGTTAGCACACTATTTGCAACATAACAGTGGGCTAAAAGTATGTTTCCTAATTTTAACATGTAAAATTACGTCTGCTTGGAACTTCTTAAAAGGGTAATTAACATCTCCAATGACAATTTACATTTTCTATCACAGCTTTTAGCACAAGATCAGTCTTTCTTAAATGAACGTACGAACATATTCCTTTGGAATTCCGTGGTACTAACTTTTGCTGTAACGCATACCTGTTCCAAACTGAATGCCCTTTAATCTTATCTTACATGGGGGCGCTAGTAGGCCCGCGGCAACACATTTCAGCTCATAACTTTTTAAAGCCTGACTAGATCGAAATGAAATTTTGTGACTTTAACTAAAATTTACTGAGAATTCTTTTAATGAATAAATATTTTTGAAATTTTTTACCCTTCCGTTTTGTTAATTTTCTTTGAAAAACATGATAATTATATCTTTAAGTTTAGAATTTCTTTCCTGAATTTGTACCGACGATTTCGTATTTGCAAATTTGATAAGTGACATATGCAAAATTTGTTAAAATTTCGCAATAAATGAAAAAGTCTTATATAACAATATATGCAAAATAATTATAAGAAAATGACATCTTTAGATGAATTTTGTATCAACAGTGAATTAAGAGTTATATTTTTTATGTTTGGAGGATATTTTTTAGTCATAATGCTCAAAATA
>JAAAKM020001116.1:0-15184 GCA_010016025.2 Alatinidae sp. Z8VKAUB7J3 | reverse complement strand
TTTTTAAAAGGTCTAGACAATGACAATATCCCCGTCATGTCTTAACTTTAGACACCACTAAAGGCATCATTTTATGTTATTACCTCAATTTTAATTAACGTCGTAGGAAGTGCAAACCGAAAAATATTTATGCTTTCAAGAAATAAGGAAAGGTATTGAAAGAGCGAGAGTTTCTTTCCCAATAAAATTCACACCCATTACCCTCCTACTTCCTTTTCTCTAGCATTAATCAGCAGGCAGAGGAGAATTAGGTAAAATTGAAGCGATGAGTAATTGTTATCTAATGTTAGTGGATTTATTATCGAGTCATCCTATCTAATTAACTCAACCAGAAAAAAAATCAAGTTTTTGAAGGACTGCAAGGTCTCTTACTGGAAGGAGTCCATTGTTGAGTGAATATGGCTACAATGGAAGAGCTAAACATGCCCTTAAAGTGCATTAGTGCAGTAAACTAAGTCTGCAAAATTCACAACTATAATAAATCCTGAGAGATTCGCGTCCCCTGGTTCCCACAGTATTTGTTGTAATTAACATATAAATTGAATCGTGTCAAATCTATGTTCTATCGAAGACACATTCTTCTCTGTTCTTCTTAATGCATATTCTCATCCAATAAAGCTTGTAAAATTCCAGGTAAATTGTATATTCAAAGATTCTAATACTCATAATATTCTACTACTCATACCCTGGTCTCCATGGTCTGTGTCTACTAACTGACCCTCAGGTCAAATGTGATAAAAATTCATCCTAACATGGGCGTGACTTACACTACGTCACTAATGCCCAGACTGCTTCCAGAACAGTATTTGACCTTGCTTATTTTGGTTATTGCTACAGGATCTTCGGTCTTTAAGATTACGGATTGGATTCCATTGTCCAGGTGCTCGTAAATCACATTTAGAGAGTGGATGTGCAGCAATGGTGACAGTGTGTTATCGTAACGTGAGCATTCACACGTCCTCTGCAAGAACCAGTCAACATAGAAAACAAGAACATGAAATAATCATTTTAATAAGATCTGTGGTGACAATAAATTTTTCAACATTATGGCAGGTGAGACCGCCGTACACTAGTTTGATATTGGGCAATGTGCTTACATAGGACATTGAAATCTGATGTCCATTGCATGTCATTATCCATTACATCTCTCCTACCGAGCTTTGCAAGAGTTCAAGATCTGAACGAACCACATTCTCTGTTGGATCTGAAAAAATGGATGTCATAGAAATTGCTTCAAGAAACACGTTTATAATACAATAAACAGTACTAAACTTAAAAATAAAAAAACACAGAATTTAGATTTCCCACAATGAAGTCAGAAACAGCACTTGCGTCAAAGAAAATAAACCATAAAAATGCCGAAATCATAAAATTCTAGATCAGAAACTGAGCATCCCCTTTTTAAAAATGTGCATGCATAATACGTACTTGATCATTTTAGTGGTTTAAAGAAATTTAATAACCTTGTTATTTTAAAGAAAATTAATAACCCTGTTTTGAAAAACAAATAATGTCCGTAAAGTAAACAACTTGCCAATTGCTTCTGTTGCCAATTTCAAGATTTTTAAAAACAAATAAAGGTCTCCTTGCTTTCAATCATCCGGGACGTGGTTGTAACTACAGATGAACTTTTTTATGCTCTCTGTGACAATCCAACGGTAACAGACAAGGTTTTCTCGTAAAGTATTGGATCGAAAGCTACTTCTTTACCTGTTTTTATAAGCGTACCAAACTTTAGCACCAGTTTCACCTATGCCTACTATCCATTTCAGGCTCAAGCTATGCTAAGCATATGCGTATGTGTAGTTCCCAGTGTGCTTTGTACCTCTCTGTTCTTTCTGCCCGTGGTTTCCACAAGTATTAATAAGACTGTCAACAAACGCTGGACCGTTTTTCGTAAATACATCCTGTAAACTAGCACTGTAATTTACTCACAATTTTCGCAACATTTGCATCACCAGTCGTCTAACTTTAATTTTTTAGCTAACAAAAATTAAGGGTCAGCATTATGCTTAGCATTTTTTGAATAATGGGCAAAGTTGAGCCCAAATAAACTTAAAACATTGTGCTGATAAAAACAAAAATGTATTTGTATCTTTGTATTTGCTTCTCATGATACTGGTTTCGTAATATTTTTGCTGTCAAATGCCCTCCTTTTTATGCTTTATATTTTGAATTCAATATCCGGAATTTTGGATTATTCACAACTGTTTTTTATATCGCTGTCCCACGTAAGCCGGATGATGGACGAAGTATTGTCTCTCGTGACCAGGACGGTCTTTCTACTTTGACGGGAAGCCACGTGTTGCTCAGCAATCATATTATCTAGCTTAGGGCTCCTGTCACGAATTCTCTCAGACAAACACTTTGCAGGATTAGCCGTTGTCACAATGATATTTTCAATTGTAAAACTTCAGTGATCGTGTGCACAACATATCATTTACCAATTACTCTTTCCACTTGCATTTGGTCTCATTTATTGCTATTTATTTTCAACTGAAGTGACAGATCGGATTCCATCTTAATAGCTTAACCACACCATTCCTAAACAGGTTCGTACACACATGACCAATCTTCTAAAGAAATATTACACAATAGATACCAACCCTATGTCAAGTGAATTTGCCTTTTTGATAATTTCCATATGTTCCTCAGCTACGCTTACAAATGTCATGGGAACCACCCTGATTTTTTGACAAAAATTCATTATGTCAAACTTTCAGTCACAGCTAAAAATTGCTGGCATAGCTTGAACGTCTGTTCCTGTTCTTCTTTTTTTGTTGTCGTAATTGTCTAGAAATCGTTCAAAACAAGGCGCATTTTCCTTTAATAAGAGAATTCTTTGTATAATTCATCAGGAAGCTTAACACATGGCTCTATGAGGGAATGTTGGACTAAGTTATGCACAACCTATATAGAGATGATGTAGTGGTAAATTTGGCCATATGCTCTTTTTACGTCCGTACATCATACGAAACCGCTTTGCGATAAACAAGAACTAACTTTAGAAAATATTGCTGATAGAGGTGGCGCTTAAACAAGGGATACTTACAACTAGAAGTGCTTAATGAAGGCTTGTTATTGAAGAAAGCCCACAAGAACTAAGGTTTGATGCGTAGCTTCAGTTCCAATAGAAATCCTGTCCTAAACCTTTAGACTAACTTGAATATTTCTGGGAACATTATAGAATATCATACGAAACCGCGTTGCGATAAAAAAAGAACTAAATTTGGAAAATAGTGTTGATAGAGGTGGAGCTTAAACAAAGGATACTTACACTAGAAGTGCTTAATGAAGGCTTGTTATTTAAGAAAGCCCACAAGAACTAAGGTTTGATGCGTAGCTTCAGTTCCATTAGAATCCTGTCCTAAACCTTTAGACTAGCTTGAGTATTTCTGGGAACATTGCAGATGGAGCTATTTAATGATTTATGTTTCAATCCTTGCGCTCTAATTCCATAAACACAGGCATTGGGAAGTTAGAATGCCAAGTATTCCAGTGACTGGAATAGGGATGAATGAGCTTTTCAGAAAGTTTTAAATGCGGTTCGTGTATTACCATCATACCGGAAAGTACATCAATTTGATATTCCAACTTGACTGTTTAGCTTGTTTAACAGCAGCAGATGATGTTCTCACTATTTTAACGGTAGTAGAACTCCTTTCTTGAACTCATTCTAGACAAGCTTGTAATAATGAATATGAGTATTAACTGCTTTGCCATCTCTGTATAAAAAGCCACAAGTAGATTGGTTGATGCAGTAATTAACATCCTAAAGCCGTAAAATATAAGTATATAATAAGTAAAACCTACGTAAATAATAAAAGTAACCGATATTCCTCTTGCACAGAAAACTACTTTAGAACATTACCAAGTCTGCTGTATCCAATGATATCAATGTATCAAAAAAATAGTATCAATAACAAATTAGTTTACAGCTAAATAGGATCGAGCAGCCATATGCAAACCTCAACCTTGTATTACGTCAACTAACACTTAGTACCAGTCTCCTTTTTAAGTAACCTTTTAGAATATTAAATATTTCTTAAACGTTGTTAAGAGCTGTACTCCATGCCTGGTACATGCCCTTACGTCTCGTGTGCAGTGAGCAAGTTGCTCCTGATCACCTAGTTGTATAAGTATTTGAATTTCTTGGTATGATTATGCTCATCAATAAGCCCGATAAAAAAATCAACTTAGTATATTCAATGTCCTAGTTTTGTCAGCAAATGTTTTGCTTCTTGTAATGTAGACTTTTGGTTTTCTCAAGATACTACCAAATGTCACTTATCAAATTTAGGTTTCTACACGATTTCTTCGTAGCTTTTTTAGTCATAATAATTGGATAATTCTCAGAAAACGTTTCATATTTTTATATTTTTACATAAGTTTGTATATAGGCCTGCATACGCACGTGCACATGCGCGTAAGTTTATATGCAAGTATATTTGGCAAGGATATCAATCGTCTGTTATATATGTATCAAGGTATGCAGATAGATAAAAGGTTTGGAGAGTCACCTAAGAACTCACCCACGAAGGGAAATGCATGGAACTGAAAATGATGGAACTCAATAAGACGACACTTGTTTGAGAAGACGAAGCAATCATCATGTCCGAGAAGGATTTATAACAACAAGTGGCAGGTAATGATACTGTTAGAGTTAGAGTCTTAGAATTCTCAAACTTATATATAATTAAATCAATTTTTGCCTTCAACCAGAGACAAAGTATTTTATACATTGTATGTAAGCTGAATTCACGGCTTCAAAAGTGGGTTTTTTCATGGTGAGAAAGTGTAGTTTGCATACAGTACAAGTGCCTCCATATGTTGACGATTTTATGAAGCCATAGGGACTCCTTCACTTTAAAGTCAACATTACAATAATTTATGTAAAATATTGGAAAACAGACAAAATAACTTTTCGAATCATAAAGAATAAACAGAAAGATGCTTAGTGTTCAAATGTTAAAGTCTCTATCAGATAAACTGTCGGAAAAAATTGCAGTGATCACTTAAACAATTTTTCCACCTTAAAGTTCCAAATGTAGCAGAACTACTTTCCAAGAAGTAATCTTCTGATTTTAAAGCCAGGTACATTGTATTTAGCCATCTGTTTGGTAATGTTTCATGCACAATGATATCTAATTGATATTGGGCAATGAATCCACCGCCTGTTTCGTTTCACAACAGACGTAGCTATCAACAAAAATTGTGACTAAAGCAGCAATAAAATACACCACAAGAAGATGATTGATGCAGATGTGATCGTATTATTACATAAAAACAGAGAGGGGAGGTCTTTGGAAGGAGATCTAATATAGAAATTGATTTAATACTGAAAGGGGTTAAAAACAAACTGACTTTTGTAAGTTATCTGGTTTATCATGGATCAGCCTTAGATTTATCTTAGAGAAACAAAACTCTCTTGGTAAAGGCGATAGGAAATATATATTTTAATGATAGCTGTACAAAGACATGATACAAAAAACATTTGGCGTTCCACAGCAGCAATACACTTTTTTTGTAAGAAACTACCTCGGCGTCCAGCCCTCAAAGTTTCTTAAAATATTGACGTTTTCAGCCCTCAAAGTTTCTTAGCAGTCTCTTCTTCTCTTGTACCAAATAGAAGGGGGTGGAATACGCGGAGAGGGATAGAAAACAGCCAAATATTTCAAACAAAAGAGTGCCAATTAGTCACTGCTGTTAGTAAATTCACACTTCATTTAGGGTACCCTCTGTTCTAGGTTACCCTATTCATGAAATAACCCGTTATCAAACTGTCTAAATCGCTTTCAGAGATTTTTTAGGTTTCTTAGAGGAACCCCGAGTTTCTTAAATTTTTGGGAGATTGAGCCGTGGTTTCTTATAAACTGGTTTCTTATTAAAAAAAATTAGTGTACGTAATTTGATGACAGTGGATTAAAATGATTCTGTGGCTGCTAGGGCTTCTGTTAAAGGGGAGCACAGAATGAGAATTATGTTGATCGTAAAGAAAATTATAGTGCTTAAATTTAATCTTGTCGTCTGAATAAAGGAAGAAAATTTATTGCAGATAGGTAGGTAGGTATTTATTTCGCCATATAGAGAAAAATAGTTACAAAACAAAATAATAAGTCAAAATTACAAATTTTAGATATTAATTATTTTACAAAATTAAACAAAAATATTGAAGTCACTTTAAGGAATAAAATATGAAATATAGTAATGAAAAACAAAGAAATTGTGCTCAAAAATCCCTTTTGATAAAGTTGGCAGGGAAAGCATTAAAAGGTTCAAGAGACCTTGTTTTCATAATGGCATGACAATAGTAGTTGGAAGTGTGAGACTGGCATCATGATGGGGAAAAATTGTATGTGGGGACAGTGTTCCAAAATTAGACATAATGAAAGCTTTGAATGTCAGACGTCTCCAAATGACGCAAAAATTCCCACGGACGAAAACTTTTATTCTCTAAGGAGCAGATATTAATAACGGGGGAGGGGGAATGGGCGTGATATTGGAATAGGCCATGCCGATGTTTGACAGGAGTAGATATTTACGACCAACACACGACTCACTCCTTTCTTTATATGTGCAACATGACGCTAAGCAATTAAACGAGGAAATAGCAAAGAGGTGTAGCAAACAAAGATATACATTGAGTATATGCCAGAAAAAAAAGTTGGGGAAAAGTGTGAAAACCTGCCCTCTGCGTCCTCGGCCTCTGGTCCGGTCAACTGTTTAGACATCAAGGCTATACTTAACATGATGGCTCACATACCCAAGTAAAGTAGAGATTGATTTTTTGACCTTAAGATTGTTATCGCATATTTCCATCTCATGATTCCTTCAGAGTGGAACTTGAACATTCAAAACTTCTCAAATAGTACAAAACGTAGTACCAATAGCCAATGTCTTTTGGAAAATGTAAAATTTTTAGCATTTGTTTCCTTTTCAATCATTTTTAAGGTAGTATGAAACGCCCTGAACGTTTACGCAATGGTTACCAGACTTTCCCCTTTTGCCACCAACGCCATCTCCCAGAATTAGATTCTGTTACCCTTACCCCTATATTTACGTTCATACTAGTGTAAAATGTTAAACACAAAGTTACTTTTAAGCTATATAAGTAAATATTAAATTGTAGTACGAGATATAAACACTATCATTGCAAGTACTTCACCACTTCTGGACGACTTTACGATTAAATTATTTGCAGAAAGCCTTCTTGATAAGAAGTTCTTGCTTCTGGAAGCCATTGCTGTAATGACAAGTTCATAGTGATGTTGATTTGTCTACTTGCATATACGCATGCGCCAGTTGTCGAGTACGGCTTTCGTAGTGGCTAGCCAGTTGACTGCTGTAGATAGATGGCGCCTCTGCAGAAGTTAAATATTACGTTACGCGTGCAGAACGTTTTCTTATAATTTGCATAACATTTAAAGAACGTGATATTGCTTTTAAGGATGCAGGGAAACTTGAAAGATTGAAGTATATATTTAGAGCTGCAATCCAAATTTATGCAGTAGAAAATCCGCAAATACTGTTACGAGCGTTTAGCGTTTTACCTCAGAAACTCTTAAGTATGAGAAATTTAATGTTATCATAATTTAATGTTTAAGTAGAAGGTGCTACAAAACTGCGTTAGTATTTTCCTTGTTCCAGGTAGTAGTCATTGTAGGAAATTATCTTGGATATAATTTGTTGATGTATACGCATGTGTAATTTAAAGTTATCGAGTACTATAACTTCGCAGTTGGAAGAGCAGCGGAAGCCATCGAAGGATCCCTTTTAGGCTAACCTCGTTTTAGTTCGACGTTGACCGTAGGCTTAGTCCTTAGCTGCAAATACATTATCAGTATCAGAATTTTTCATTAGATGAACTCACGATAAAGTGTCGAAATTTTTAAACTTGAACTACTGTGAAACTAAAACTTAAGGATCGAGGTATGAGCATAGACTATTTTGTTTAAAGAAAGTAGAATACCGTACGAAACTATTCGTTCATTACTCTATCAACGCGGTTCCAGGGATGGTAACAAATCAGTTGCATAAGGAGGATTTCCAAGGGTGTGGATTTCATCTCCCACGTCTTCTTGTGAGCTCCCACTCCTCACTCTGTACATTTTATACGGGTAAATGTTTGCATGCACTCACTCTTGCAGGGCCGTTAAATGACCAAGGGCTGTACGAATTATCCCCATTTGCCTATAATCTTGAATGTACCTTTGTAGGTCAAGTTTTCTATGGGAAGAGGGGCATGGCATCCTGCAGCAAGTAAATCTATAATGCGCGAAAGGGTATAGATAACACTTCACATCTGTACTCACAAACATTAACGCAAGATTTCCATTTTGTGACACAATTATTAGAACCTCTTGAATATTTGTAAAAAATACGCGAAATACCAGATAGTTAAAGAGACCTATCCTTTCTTCCCTTGTAGACCAATTTGGAGTACCAAGAGGGCGCCCTTTAATCCTCACACCGGACCCTTGACGCAATGGGACAGAAGAATTACAAGCTGTTGTAACAGCTTTGATTTTTGCCTTACAGACGATAGAACTCTGAGTAAATAATTCATTAGTTTTAGTAACAAATTACAAACTCTGGGGACAGATTAATTATTCATATCCGAAAGTTTAGGAGAAGATCATAATACATTGTAAGAGACCTTTGATATCCAATTATAGGCAGTTGTTGCAGGTTGACAAGAGCACCTGATTTTGGTCAGTTAATCCAATTAAGGTTTCATCGTCTCAGTACCAACAATGTAGGGCTTAATTAAGCTGGGAATTGAAAGGTAATCATACTGATATTTATCCATATATTTTGGAGTATCTAAGTACATTCCTCTTTCCTAAGATCCGATAGATCAGCCGTAAAAATTAATTGGTTAACAATTTCATTTAATAGGACAGAGCTTTACGACCGTTCTGAAACTCAGGATCTTCCTTTTTTAATTTTTCCGATTGTGATTGTTATAACTTGACAAGGCGTGTGGAAGGGGTGCAAAAGGGGTGTATTTGCAATTTCACGATATAAAAGCATTTAACTTTGGTTATCAATGTAGTTGCCAGAATTTTCTTAAAGAGTGTAAGTTCACCACGAAAGGAAGCTGGACCCCAAGCACGTAGACGTTACCCTTGTAACATAAAAATATTAGAAACCCGTTGTACTTCTCTGCTAAAGTCTGTTATACAATTTTTGTCAGTAGGCCTATGATTCTTTTGTCATCACCGGGGATCGTACCCGTGACCCACGCTTTCGCAGTGTGCACTCTATCACCTGAGCTGGCTGACCTTTGATGTTAAATTTAGTCTATCAGAAGTTATGAGCAGAGAAATAGAACACGTTAACATCGGAGGTCAACCAGCTCAGTTGGTAAATTCCACGCCGCGAAACCGTAGGTCACGGGTTCGATCCCCGGTGATGACACTTTTTCTACTTCCCTAGTGCTCTTTTCAAAACTGACTTTTCAAACCCTTTCTTCTCGATGAAATAGTTTTGCAATTTAAAATATAACACAGCTATATCATCAGAAAGGTACCTGAGAGAAGAAAGCTGTGGCTATATATTTAAGTCAGGCTCAAGATCATTAGTACATATGCACATTTCACTGACTGTAATAACGTACAGTGTTTCCCAATTAAGTAGAATTGTGAGCTAGGGAAGGCTGTCAGCTTCCTGGTATCCACATTGCTCTAGGAATCCATGGATATAAACTCTTTCTAGAGAGAACATAATTGAGAGCTGATATAAGGGGCATTTATCATGGAAAGGTGGGATACACATCCTTTGCGCTAGCATTGTAATGTCGGAATTTGATACAACACATCACCTTGTAGACGTATCCACATATAGGGTGCAGATTTGAGCTAACGTGCATCAAAATAGTGTGGTATCGTGTGGCTCAAACATGATTTGTCCACGTGACTTGTCTGTGGTATGTATTCAAGCATAAATGGTAATGCCCTTGACAAAAAATGTTGTCTATCCACTCCCGTTTTAAAGCGAATATTCTATTTTATACCCCCAAAAGGTTTATATCGCAAACTACGGAGATGAAGTAGCCAAATTTAAATAGATTTTTGTTGACAGTATGATTACCACTGCTTTAGAAAGAAACGCTGGGATTGATTTCCGTTACCCTGTCTCTAGAAAATTTGCACCACAAAAGCTCATTTTATTGTGCTAATCTACCCTAACATGACATGAATGAGACCCCCTACATAAGGCCATCAAAAGTCATGTTGAAACATTGCATCCTTTTAAAAGCCCTACAACCATTTAGAAGCCCATACGCATATAGAAACAGTGCTTATAAGGGTCTTACATGTTTATAACATTATTTGAAAAACTTTCCTTGTATTCCTTGAGACCACACAATTTGTATGTTTTGTTAAATTTTAATGCTATGTGTCCATGTCCATTATGTTGTAACTGACGGCTGCCCTAAAGCCACATTTATCATCTCAGTCACTAGCCCACTTCTCAACCAAGAAGCGGACAGGGTTTTTAGACTCAGATGGAACTTCTCTGGTGCGACTGTGCAGGGTGTTTCTAGTAGGGTTCCAATTGCCACTTGATTATAACCGTGTTAAGAAACGTAAAGTGTTTCGCAACCTTTTTTACGTTTTTTTTACCAAACAATTAAGCGTCATCCGCCCTTCCGTGCCAATGACGTGAAAATAAGGCTCCCCGTGCGATTGTTTTAGAAATTTGCTGTACCTATTTTGTGGGGGATGGGGCTTTGACAAGACCACCTTCAGTGGCTTGCTTCTCAACGTTGTCAACTCAATAGTAGGAACATTTCCATCATTACTTAATCCTTCAGGTCTGCACTGTATTTATCCGTTAAGTAAGTTCCTCCTGGAATAAACATATCAACAAATCTATCAAAAACTGTTAATGTGTTTTTGCGGTATAACTTAAAGTGTAATGCTTACAGTATTGTTCTATTTTTAGGGAAATACGGTTAATTTCAAACTTTAAGCAACAGTATATTTTCTATTAAAACTGTGTACAACAGTATTTAAGAGGTGTTTACGGTACAGAATGAAGGTATGCTGTTCCTAAGAAGTGTCATTGTCCAGTTACACATTGACCAAAATTATGTTGCAGGACCTTAGTGAGTTTGAAAGTTTTCTCCCGACAACTCATACTTCCTTGGAAAATCGTTAACTCCTATAAGAGTGGAATGGACCTTGACAGTACTTCGGTACTATAGCAACAGATACTGTCGCTTAAGACAAATGCACATATAATTACCAACTCGCTCGTGTATAATTGTCAATATGTTCATGTGTATCTGGGGTAAAATGCACACGGCCTTGACTTTGAAAAGAAGAACTCGTTGCATAAAGTTGTGAATATTCAAGAAATCATTTTCAATTCAGGCCTTGAGGACACGACCAATATTGAATCTGCCTTGATATGACAATTTTCTCCTAAGTGAAATAGATTAATCATTATAATTTTTCATGAATTAATGCATATTAAGTATACTGAAATTGTTTACAGCGTTCCGGAAATTGTTTGCTACAGATCAACATTTTATTTCTTGTAATCATTGAATTAATACATTGACAAAGAGTATACCAAAACTAGGACAGTATCAAAATGTACGTCATAACGAATAATTATGTACAATGAGAAACTATAGACACTATTTATTAATTACCAGTTTAGAAAACCATTTAATGAATTGATAAGAACGGAGCTCCTGTAAACTATTATATGTAGTTAATTTCGTGGAATGATTTCAATCTACAGTTTATGCTTGGACATTTATTTGTTCGATACCGTTCACGATGAGAGGCAGAGATGTTAATTGCTTAGTCAAAACGAGGTTGAGAAGTGTATTTAAAACTTGCCAGTGGCAGCAGTGATTGTTAGATTGCTGCCTTTAGGGCCTTGAAGATTGAACCCATTATCCGAAGCAAGTGCCAGGACCACACTTGACAGACCAGTATTTTACAATAGGGCTTATTCTCAGAACATATGGTACGATAATTAAGAAATCAATTAATGGCTATTGTTTACAGAATTTAAAAGAATGATAAAACTATTTGTAACTTTACATATAAACGAGAAAATACATCACCTGTTACGTTGAATCGACGACGTTGATTTGGTGTTTATGAAACTTTAAAGTGACGTCTTGTCATAGATGTTGAACTGTTGTCGAATGAACGCCGACCCAATGTCGGCAAGACCTGCGTTAGAAAAGAATTAGGTTTGACGTTGATCTACGTTTGTGAAACAACTAACCCCTTGGTTGAGATAATTTTGGCCGACAGACATCGGTGCAATGTCACTTCCCAAGAGAATGGTAATCAACCAAACATCGACATTACAAATTTACGTCTGATGCTAGCTGAGAAAAGATAATAGCAATACTATCCATAATTGATTTTGAACTCTCACATTTTTAAAGAGCTGTGGTAAATTGTTATATTTTTTACATAATTGCAAATGCTAATGCGTCAGAATTTAATGTTGTTGTAATTGCGATGCGATGGCTCTAATTAGTATCGAATGAATTCTCGATAAAATTGAGTTGTGGTATGTACTTAATTAAAACTATTCATGTCTGTTGAAGGTAAATAAACTAGCTTATACCGTTTTATTGTAACTGCCAGTCTATCGAGTACACAAGTAATTGTATCTTGATACCGAACTTCATCTTGTAAACGAGTAAACGGATATGACTGCATGATGCTTCGAAATAAGCACACATATGGCTTATTACGACTGTACGATAGAAGGCATCAAAATAAGAAAGGGAGTACTACATGCTAATATTATGAGCTTAAGACAATAAGGAGTTGCTGCAGCCCTTTGGCCCACTTGAATTTACTTTCAGCAAGAAAATAAACAACGTCAACAAAGCACCTGATCCCCCTCATGTGCACTTTTTCAATAGATATGACTATCAACTGGACTAATGAGAATGATGCTATTTCAAAGATATTAGTTCTGATAATATCTCTTATACCAACACAATAACAAGACAATGGACACCTGATTTCATCGCCTAGGCACGCGCTTCATTCATACCTTGTAGTAACCTTGGTTCATACCTTACCAATTTTGATTTAATTAACAGAAAACAATAAGCATTAAATGTTTTGTTTTCACTTAAAGGTCTAAGCAACACACAGCTGCTTATTTCGGTTATGTCCGAATCTCCCTTATCTTGGTTCAGTCTGAACTAGCACGCGCCAAACTATTATAGTTTTCACCTTTCTTCTAATATCTGATGCATCCTCGCAGGAGGGTATGCAGTACCTCTGATAACGGCATATCATCAATTGACCCGCAAACCTCGTTTACCTGACCGGCACTTTTGATGAAGTTGCTGTACTTGGAATTGAGGCAGTTGTGGTTTGTGCTTTACCCGTTTGTCAATAGAGGAATGTCTTTCCTTGCGGTACTTCAAAATCTCCCTTATCTGTTTCTAGTCCTTTTGCTTCTACCGCTTTTAAGGTGTGCGCCGTGGTGTTGTTCTACACCTACATATCTCATGTTCAATAACAAATTCAAGGCAAATCTCCACTTTTGGCTGAACCTACATTCTCAGAAGCGTAATATCTGACCGCGCAGTAGAAACATGATATATCCCGTTTCATATATGCAAACATCGTTTGGGGTGTTTTTGGTCAAATCCATAGTCTAATCTCAGCGAAGATCTCGGCAGCATGTTTGTTAAGGGTCCTTGATAAAGGCGTTTTCTCCAAAGAAGCTTCTATTTGAAATTTCGAATAACAGGAACAAGGCATCAGAAAAAATGTTATGCTATTGCCTGTTAATACGCATCATAAATATAAATATCGCAACTTCATTTTAAATGCATAGAAATCAGTTTGACGAGTTACATATAGTGAAAGTATTTACTAATGAAGGCACTTTTGTTATAAGATATGAATAGTCTGGAGAGTGCAAATAATTTTGATTTCTACAGTAAATGTTATTAAGATCAAAGGCTGAATGTTACAGACTTGTAAACTTTATCTCTAAAGCTCAAAGGCTAAATGTCACAGACTTGTAAACTTTATCCCCAAAAAGCAAAAGATCAATTCAAACTTACTAAAAACACCTGAATAACTTCCCATGCAACATTTGCTAATTAGTCAATTAGTACAATTTTTGTCCTCGTATGTCATTCTTATTTAAAACTTTCACGAAATTAAGACTAGAGTTCAGCCCCCCCTTTATTTGGACGCCCCGTCTATTAACTTTAGACCTTAATGATGACCCCTCGTTTATTCGGCACTCCAAAGTATGGCTAACATGTAATAAGCCTCTAAATTTGCTCTCTAGCGGCCAAATAGTTAATTACTACATGAAAGTGAACTCATTGATAATGAACCGAGTATATCTGCGTCAAAAATCAAACAACCTATAGAAACATACTTTCTCTATAGAGAATGCTGAGTATTTGTAATTTTGCAGGTTTTTGTGGTAGCCAAACAAAAATTTTCATGCAGGACACGTAAACCAAACGTTATTTACTGTACTATACACCCACTTCTCTGTTACTGTTACGGGAAGGCAGTGCACTCTGAATGAGTTTGCTTTCACAACGTACCATTTGTTACTTGCTTACAGGTAGAAATTATAATGCAACTTCAGAGAATTCACATCAACCAAACCTTGTACTTTGGTATCAACACAGAGTTGTATAGGTTAAATCATAAAAAGGACAATGCAAAAACTAGAAACGTGAACAGCGTTTCACTATTTTTATATCTACAATACAAATACATAGAATATCTATGTTTATAGAAATGATATAAAAAAATTGCAGACTAAATAACAGTAACAAGAACTTGCACGTGGATCACTTCCCAGCCATTACTGAATATTAATATTGTTTGTGCAGATAATTTGAATACAAAATGAAACAACAAACAACATCCACACGGAGATCCATCCTGCTCCTTTCCCAGTCGTGTTCCTTGTTAGCTTGCAAAATCCGGTACTGTCTGCATATTGTTGTTTAACCACCTATTTCACATACATCTACTTCACGTACAACTTTCATAGGCGTATATGATAAATGATCACATATTTTGAAAAAAACACTAAAGAAATAAAAAATATGTCACCACCGGGGATCGAACCAGTGACCCGCGCTTTCACGGCGTGCGCTCTACCAACTGAGCTAAGTGACCTCCGATGTTAACATACTTCTATT
>JAAAKM020001115.1:0-15185 GCA_010016025.2 Alatinidae sp. Z8VKAUB7J3 | reverse complement strand
CATTCGCTTTTTCTTTGGATTCCATAACTGCACTTCTCCTCTGCGGCATTACCATGGTTTTCTCTCAATCAAATATAGGCTTTGGGGAACTCTGACCAAGATTACACGTACAACACATCTTACAACCTTGATAAAGTAAAGAGTACACGAGTTTCTCTTACATTCTGTTGCCAGTTCCGTCACATGTCAAACATCTACTTCGACTGTCGTCTGCCGCTCGTGTAAAACCATCTCCATTGCACATGTTGCATGAATTCTAAAACAGTGAGCAAAATAAGAAAATCAACAAATATGACCGGGTGTAAAGCAAATAACATCGCAAAACTGAAGGTCTTTCGAAATTCTACAAACCAATGAGTGTATTATTCGATAAATCAAATAATAAACTGAGGAAATAACAATAACATGCAAAACGCCGTCTTAAATTACGTAACACGTCCAACCAGAATGGCTCTCATTGCTAAAATCCCTCTAAGCAGAATAAGTTTCTCTCGGGGAAATGCAACTTCTTCCACATATTAGTTCTACATTTATGAGCATGGATTGGTATAGTGACTTACGTAAGTAACGGTCGTAGACATTGTGGCTTTCACTTTTCTATGTAGAATCGCATAAGGATCAAGCCAGATTTACTAGTGCAGCATCAACAAAATGAGAAGTCTGGCGACTAGGAAAGGCATCAGATTTTCACAGTATCATAAAATCATAAATCACAGTTTTATATCGTGCTATCCACATATGAATCGTTTACTTTAATATGGAGAAATTTGTGTACTTCTTAAAGCTCGTTTTACTTTTTTTCCTATAAAAACATTGACTTTAACCTTTTCACAATGCATAATAAATATTATAATTACGCATAATTACAATTTATCGCTATGTTTATCCCTGCGTCTGTGATACTGTTGATGCAGCCCTTGCTTTGGACAATGAAAAAATAAAGAACCCCTGGCCTCTAGGTTGCTTGGCGAGTAACGTACGTAAGGGAACGTTTCAGGTAGAAGATGGACTTAGAAAAACTTATATTCTTATTACGAAATACACTGATTTGTTCAAGTCTTCAAATGCTACGTTAACTTTGGTATAGAATACGGTGGAAAATTAGAAGATAAAAACTTTTTACGGTTTAGCCATCTCATTCACTTTAAGTAACTAAATATCTGAAGTTGTTGAGGAAGATAAGAGAGGTGTCTCTAAAACATAACTTTTTCAAAATCGTGTTTAATTACCACCGTCAACCCAAAAATTAGGAAAAGGCCTGTTTGATCCAAAGTTTTCATGTAACATCAAGGGGCGCGGTTATACAGCCCGTGTCCCAAGGCTCCTATCTTGAAACTCGACTCGAATTTTTTATCTTAAGTTTAAACCGGGGCAAGAATAGGCCACTGGAAATTTGAGGGACATGTATTTTTTGAACTTTACGTTTATTAGATAAGTTTCTCAAGGTCAAAAATGCGCCATGATCGTGAGATCGTAATTGTTAAGACAAGATCTGAAGCCAAGATTCGAAGCCAAGATAAAGTGGGATAACGTTGGACTAAAATTGACCTCCTACACGAGGTAGTATCTATATATCCTTTCTTACAAGAGTTTATCTCGCTTTTATCTCGCAGTTAATTGGTGTTACGGGACGTTCCAGAGGTAAAAACATAATAATATCTACCCGTTTTAGGTTGTAACTAAAATTCTAGCGCCATGGTAACTTCGGTCAGCTTTTAGTGGCATATTTCACCGTTGAGGCCTCGGGTTACATACCAAGTTACGGCACACTCTTGCTCAAAGAAACGTACGAAGGTAAGGCGGAACGACTGTGCTCGGAATGGATGGAGGTTTTATCACCAATAGGTTTCCAGTCCTTTTGCTTATAAATACAAATAGAAAACGTCATTTTCCAGTCTTATTGATTGCAAGATTTAACGCCAATGATCTCTAGAGTATCAACGGCGATTCCAATACAATCAATAAGTAAGAAGTGCATCTGTAGATATGAGGATTTAATATATAAGTTACCAACTTACTTACAAACCTGCGACTGATATGAACGCTGCGTTGCACAATATGAATGGCGGTCCGTTCGGTGGTGAATGGAAGGACTCTATTTAAGCAACCTGACACGTTGTAGTCAATAGCAATGACTTGTTAGCTTCGGGCAAAGGGGTTCGTCTAAAAACTTAAAATTGTGCATTCTTTCTTCACCATAGCCTTCCAAATTTGAATCTGCTGAAACCTTTGAGTAGGTGGTAATTGGAACAATACGTATGGTTTTCATGGCTTCTCATGCTGTTACTAACTCAATATACAGTGACTGGACGGCACGGATGGAAAAAAAACTAAACACGGTTTCTGCGTATCCTATCCCAGATACATTACAAAGCATAACACTTTGCCGCAAATGGGGCTATTAACACTTCTTGTAAATAGTTACACATTTTTGCTTACCGAGAAGGGAATGAGATGAACACACTGTTTTCACTTTAACAATATATGCTAGGTTTTAAATTCATTTTTGGTCCTTGGATTGTAATTTATCATGTTTGAAACCAGTGATGTTACCACTGGACCAAAATTTAAGAATTAGGAACTTGGGTAATTGGCATTAAAGGAACTCTAGTCGTGTGAAATCATGGCTTGTTGCCTTTTGTGCTCATTTGCGAATTTCTACTCCCCTCACATACGTTTACATATTAGCTGTGATTTTCAACATTTAACTCCGTAATACTATATAGCATTTACGTCGGCATTAGAGATTAGTGGTACTGAACACGGCAATCGCCAGATCAGGGTCTGATCCAGGTAGGTGTGCCAACGTTTACTAATGTTTTCATTATTACAAGCTCAGTGAAATTTGGAACAGAAAGGAACAGAGGAGTGGCCAGCCTTTGACTATCAACAGATGTTGCGTCCATCATTATCGCAATAGGTTGTGTTTAGGGGAAGAAACATTAATGTTGCCTAAGGCTGATTTCAAACTCCTATTATTCTGGCAGATTCTATTTTACTGAGAAAATGCCTTAACACAATTAAGACACCATTCATGCAAAACTTAGCATATGTCGAGGATGTGAAACCCCCAATGAATAGTACTTACCCTGCCTCTACCAATGCAGTGTGTGCATGTTTTGAAGCCAATTCCCTTGCACGTAAAACAGCCCTACAAAAAACCAACAAGAAGTCGCACGTACAATAGGATTTGCACTTCGTTTTTGAGTAAATAAGAGTGCTACGTAGATGTAGGGTTTGCAAGACGCGCAAACAATCAGTTGGAAATCTTTAGGCAATAGTTTTACATTTGATCAGCATCTATTAAAATGCATGATTTTTGTACGGTTCAAAATTATACTTTGAAAATCTTGCTGAAAAGTTCACTTACAAATTCGTCGGTGAACATTTATTAGTTTAATATTGGTTGATACCTTTATAAATTTTCCACCTCGGAGACTCTGACAGAAAGCTACTGCACCTTCCACTCTCCCAGAACGACTCTAGCCTTTATCCTAGACAATAGCAATCTCTGCGTATACAATTTGATTTACGTCTTTCAAAGGCCCGTCTTCAATTTTCAATCATATCGAAGAGATATACAAAAGTTAACCTTCTGATTCGCAAGTCATAGAAAACGCGGAACACTCACAGATTATCTCATTTCACTCCCAAATTTCTTTTCGTTTCTTGTCAATTATACCCTTTCCCCGCAAGGAGCTGTCTGTATGGAAAGTAATCAGTTTTACTATGCCACGTTTGCTTGTCATAGTAGAACTATATGCTGTTAGTTAACATAAGGGGGCTGTCACCAATGCATGCAACAAATCGTGCTTTCGTGTAGCCAACACCTCCACAAACTATACGCGGGTCAAACTGCTATATTTTGTAGCGGTTCACAAACTTCCTGTTTCTGATTGAGGCTCTACCATCAGACTTCTACTGGTGCAAACATGACGTCCTTACAGCTGGTATCATCAAGTTAAAAATGGTCCTATGTTCCTGCGCATTTCTGCGTATTACTCTTTATTCAACGCGCTTGGCAGAACAATGATGAAATACTGACATTCTGAATGAGATATGCCTTTACATAAAAATGTTATTCAACGCCGCTCTTTGAAAGCGCTAATGATGAGGTTTCTTATCCTTTATTAGATCGGCCAATTACTTCAAAGACTGATGAATTTGTACACAATCATTGATAAATTATCCTTCTATGTAATAAAAGTTTTCGTGGGTATATCATGCACAAAATATAAAATTTGCTTAGGTAAGATACGTCAATCACTCTTCCTAATTCGTTCAAGGGTCACAGGAAATTAAAGCCTTCTGATTACTCATACTATTACCCTTTATCTTAAGGTACACGCAGACTCTTAAAGACCTATAATACTGTATAAATCCATAGCAATGACATAAGTGGCGGCCACAACTGACAGTTAAACAAAGACTCGGCGACAAATGCGGTTTACGTGATGTGTCACTCTCTATGTCGCGTTTAACCTTTATTTTTCCATACATTATTACTTTTAAACTCCTTTGCCTGTGATCATCCTAACAGTTTTCACAATAAGGAAGTGAATTTGTCTTTACATGCTGTTGTCTAAAACATGATCACATCACACGGAAGCGATGGCGATACACCCTTGTTAGGAATTGGATTCACGAGGGGGGGGGGGTGGAGGGCGCAAAGAAGGTCGTAATACCAGTCAACATGCATTTGGGATCATGAAACCGGACCCAGTGTAACTCCTCTGAATTAGATATGTCAGCCTACTAAACGCCTTGCTCGTAGTGATGTTTCATACGGTGTAACCACAATCAGTTGCATCACAATACCAATTGTTTTTTTAACCACGAGGAATCGACTACATACTGCTACTCCATGTTAGGTAACGAGTCACGTCTGCCTCCATCATTTCGTCTTCTTTGCTAATCGACTATGTCGAAATATCGCTTCAATGGAAATCATCTCATCATGCTTCTTAGTGGTTGGCATCCGTTTTAGGACCCTCCGTTCTTATTATTCTAAATATTATGGAGACTAAAACTGGTGTGTATGGTTGTATTGGCCATGTTGCTATATCAATCCTGCTTGCAATCCTTTATCTCATTCATGACGGTACCTAGTTTCTTTTGCAGTATTGAAATGGCAAGAGCCTTGTGCGCGCTAGTTTTATATTTGCGTTTTCCTTGATCTTTTCAACCATCGCCCTCCCCATGTTCTTATTGCGTTATCCAAACAGCGTTTCCAAATTATTAGTGTACAATACACTGACTTAACGGTTTGTTATTTGTGAGCCTTAAATTTAGAGGTTGGGGATAACAACTTATTCCTGTCTCCCTACATAGCCTTCTCAGCAAAATTTCCGGGTCATCAGACACAATTTTCTACACCGACTTTACGATAAAATGGCGACACGTAAAAAAACTCTGATAGTGTGCACTTTTCTGGCGTATAAGGCAACACTTTTAGGTGCATCTTCCCTAAATCTCCATTTTACAGGAGCTTGACTTGTTTGGAGGCAATTTTGAAAGTTAAAATTTGATTCCATTATTTCCGGGACGTAGATAATTCAGTCTGTAACGTCTATTCTCCCATGTCCAACGGCCCATCCACCCTGAAGGTACATACTTAGGTACTGCACCAAATGATAGCAATACATGTACACTAACAAGATCCATCATTACCGGCTAAACATCATTACAGACCGAGAAAACGAAGAGTACCTTATTTGATTACATCATACTTTTCAAACTTGATAATACTAATTAATACATTTTATAGGAAAGATAAGGAATAATAGTAAGGTATTAAAAAAGTAACTAACCTTAACGAACGCTGTATGTGGCACCTCTGAATGATGGACACTTTCAGCAAACGGTGCTGGGGCGCCGACGAAAATGTTCCACGGGGTAGGGGCCGGACCATTCATAGGACCGTCAATTGGTTGACCTGCAACGATTACAATTACTTATGTTTACGGGCAGTTCTGATATATTCAGCTTACATCAACGATAAGCCGGGAATTTTCCAGAAATCTGCGTAACTACTTATAAAAAACAGGCGCTCAGAAAAAAGGTAAATTTTAAACTCTGTATACACTTAAAGTCCGAATCAATTAATCCTTCTGTGTCAATACCGTGCCGTCACTGAGACTAGATTGCGAATTTTGAAAAGTTTACATTTCTAGAAACAGATAAAACTCAAAATAAAACATGAATTCTGCAAAGAGGTATCAGAGAATTGTCAGAAGACAAAACATGGGTAAACTATAGCAATTAAGAAAAGTGTGGCCCAAGTGTAAACCCTAGGGCCATGAGCAATAAAGGCTCCTGACACACATACCACGATACGGCTCCTGATGCCACCCTGTCTCCCTTGACTCGGCAAAAGTCTCCAAGCAATACTGAAATAAAATGAATCATGAAACACAGACCAAGGTACTTGTAAATGCAATTATAGTACCTCTACAAGAGGAATACGGCCAATGTTGAAACCACCTACATCACACTTTGAAAATGAGTTCGCACAAGTTAACAGTAAGGGCGTAAACTGTTTGATCTTATACCAGTGCAAAGACGTTTGTACCACTGAGCACGTTCAAATTAAACAGAAATATAAAAACGTAACGGGAATCAAGAGCAGCGGGTTACATGGGACACGAAAACATGATGATGAAAGTATAATCGATCAGAAGCTCGTATTATGTTCAGTTATGTATGATGTATAATTTTTTCATAAATCTATTTGTGCGCCTTGCATGCTCTAGCTCAGTTACAATTATAAAGAAACACTTCATTGTAGTAACAGCCCCTTGCAGAGAAAGCATAGTTATTCAAACTAAGTCATCTACCCAATAATAATTCACATATAGTAATCGGAATACGAGCCCAGGAACTGCTATTCAAACATCATTACTTGCTACGACAAAACAGTGAAGTAGTGCTTCTTATACATGTAACGGGTGTTTAAATTCTCAGCAAATGAGAAGGGTCGCGTATTTGAGGGGGCTTTTATTATATCATACCATATTTAAAATTTTGCTGTAAATAATTTTCCGAATGAAGTTTTCCTATTGTAACCAAATCGTCCTTTCACGTTCCTTTCACCAAATTTCCATTGCTGATTTGATGCATGTAAGCCAGTATACAGACAAATGCTTGAATCGACCATATGTTTGCCAATACCCGATACTGTGCTTTACATACTTCATAACCGCTAATTTAAGTGGCGCTGAAATATTCACTACTAAACAACAACATTTGGATACCGTTTTCCGACTGGCTTGATAAACCTACGGTTAATTGTCAATCTGATACTTACATGATATGCACTTGACGGCTTTATGTCTGATATGGAAGAGTCCTTTGCCGGTTTGCTACCATAGCAACAGTGCTCTGCGGAAAAGTCGACTAATGCATCTTTCACGTCCTCCGCATTTAGAACGGCTGATCTACGATAAATCAGGGGAGAGAGCAAGCTGTAATCAGAACGCGACAATAAACGTAAATCAAAAGACTTTGAGAAACAAGATTCAAATGTAGGTCAGTGTGAGGCAATGATCTGCAAGCTACTGTCCCACTCTGTGCGCTTTTTCGTCTTTTGTGCTTCAAGAAATAGGGGTAGTATTGGCCAATTCCCCCAGTTGACTTAAAGAGCCTCTACTCAATTATGATGGGGAATAAAAATTGACCTCACTGGTCTCATTGGTCAAGATCCATCTGTAGGGCTATTAAAAGAGCAAGGTGGTATTAGGAACCTCTTATCCTTCTAACGGGTCGAACATCCCACATGTAGCACTGTCAGAACTTTGGTAATGTTTAAATAATAGTTTTTCTAAAGTTCCACCTACTTTCTTTTGAATTTGGCGACTTAATAAAATTTGGCTCTTATTGCACTTTTTCAAATTCCACATGCGCTGAGGTTGTCACAACTTAGCTAACAGCTGCTAAAAGATGCGACTCCAAAATAGTTTTAAATTCTCCAAGGGGGGGAGGGGGATGAACCAAATCCTGAACGACTTAATACACATAAAATTCAGTATGTATGTTATGTACAGAATGAAACTCGTACATAAGGGATAGGGAAAGTTCTATATATACAAAACAGAGACTTTTCTTTAAAAGTTGATCGTCGATCTGCAGAATTTCTTAATCGATTTGGAAGGATAACAAGAGCTTCAGAATAAAAGCAAGAACTATTCGATACATCTAATACAACAAAGTCAAGAATGGCTCGAAGTTGATCCACGTGCCAGGCCGAAATCTACGAGAACTGAAATTTACTACTGACATAGCAATTTTTGACAAAATAAATCAATGCCCATTAGCTGAGTTCGTGCGGTCTTTCTTGCTGCTTGGGTGTTTTGTTATACTCGTTTAGTCAATCAGGGGCGGATACAGCTCGCAATCAGAAAAAATATTGAAAAGGGTCATGCCCCTTCCAGAAACATTACATATAGCCTCTGTGTGCTTAACAGATAGTATAACACTAGGGAAACGGGAATCCACACGGACTTTGACGGCATTGTCTCTTGCGAAATCAAATAGAAATCAGAAGCTGATACTGATAAGGTCATACGAAGGTATTTTTAAGCCTACCTAACGAAGTTTCAAACGAAGATAGCCACCTATTAGGGCAGTAACACGGCTCCTTAGTTATACACAAAAATTATTACGCTAATCTGGCCATTCAATTCATTAGCTGATATTCCCAACCTTGTTAAAAAATGCCCGAATTTCACAACGTAATGCAAATATTCTCAATTTTAACCAGCACATAATTTCTGATTTGATTCGCATAAATTTTAGAGGCGCCCCGGCGGCACTTTAACTCCAATAACTTACAAATATTCTCGGGCCACTGATCGCTTAGTTTTGTTTCGAAAACAGTGCTCCTTTAAGCAAATACCCTCTCTCCCTTCCCTCACCTGGTAAACGGCAATTATTTAGTGTCAAAATAATCTTCACATCGTCATAGCTACGATTGCGAGGAAGAACTGATATGCACCATACGAGCACTAAAAATGAAGGTACGGCTGCTTTATGTCTGTCACAGCGTGTTTGCCTAGTGAATACAAAGATACATACTGGTCAAATTCTTCTTTTGGTCTGTCTTGTGATGACTGATCATAGGAGGGAGGAGGTGGTGCAGCTGCCACTAGATTTGTAAATAAAAATTAAATACAAAATTGAATACATTTCAGACGTATCTCTTCATTCTAATGATGCTTTATATTACTGCAAAAAGCCTACAAATGTCACAGGAACACTAAACGGACTGCTCAAATTAATAATAGATGTTACAAATAAACTAGTAATATAAACAACAACATCAGATGTATAAATCTACGGTGACAATTGTGTAAACATTTAATAATTGAAATTTGGGGGATTTATAGAGTCGACAAAAATGTGCACGGTCTGATTGGTCATTTGGTTTGGGCCAATCAGTGTCTAAAACTATGAGAATTAAACGAAAAAGGAGCAACGAACATAGAATTTCTTTCCCTCCACAAAACAACGGTTTTCTTGCTTTTACAGTACAGTCAATTAAAACGCAGATTTATCCCTGTCAACGACCAGGAAGCAACTTTCTGTATACATTTCAGCACAGTCTACTTGCTTTCCTACGGCAGCGTAGCACTACTTAACATGGAGAATCAAAATGAAAGAACAAATGGGTGAATCCGACGAGAGAGCAATAATAACACGATGTGCGCTGCATGTCTTTTGGCTTCAATCGCGGTGTCAGTGTTCTGCAATACGTAGTTCAGACAATGTTTTTTTACGATAACCAGAACCATTTACACTGTTGCACTTATTGATCACTTAAAAGAGGTTAAAGAAGATCGATACGAGTGTGCAATGTACAGCTTGGAATGGTACGTATAAACAAGCAGATGTCCCTAATTGGCATACCTGGAGAAAACCCTAATGTTCCCTCATATCCTGGTACTTTATCAAAATCCATATTTGGTGCTGATGGAGCAGCCTGAGATCCTGGTGGCATAGCTATAAAGTTAACAAAATTACAAAAAGTAGAGCATTGTAGTAGCAATACGTGCCAGGTTGGCGTACGCTGTAAGTCTAACTATGGCTGCGAATTATTCCAACATTCAGATATTTCACTAGTTCAACGATGAAGCCCTTGCAATTATTTGAAAACTAAACCAGTTTAATGGTAAACGAAAAAGAATTCATAAAGTTTCATGCTCATATTTACCCTGGAATAACCTTACTTAAACACATTCCATTTCATCTCATATAAAACTAACTGATTTCTGTAACAAGAAACTGAAATTCTCAAGGCTTGATTCTCGAAACAAAAATCTTTTAGGAGAGTGACAGCTGTTCTCTATTTGGTTGTCAAACTGGACTTCCAAATAGTTCTTTTAGCAGGTATATTGTAGTGCAGACTACAGCATCTTCATGTACAAACAGTGTCAAACCAGATATGGAAATCTTTACTACAGACCCGTATTACAAGCGACTTCAGTCACTAAGGCATCTCAATTGTGCTGATCATTCAATGTGAATAGATAACATGTCATCTAACACGTTCTAAAATGTGGTCTGACAGTATTTTAAAGTGAAACAGAGGTGACACATCACATCAACAATTTAGCACGCCCTTTTAGTGTGGACATTTTCATAAGTTTAATATAAGTGTACAGAGACATGCCTCTTGCAATGCGTTACTTTGCTAAAACCGCTCCCTAAACAACCTGATAAAAATTCTTTGCAGTACACCTACTATATAAGTTATACGAGTTTTTTTCTCATGAGGCTTAAAAAATTTTTTAAGGGGGGGGGGGTTCATTTACACTATTAACAACATGTTTCATGAGAATTAACTATTTTAAATGATAATCAACGACACTGTAACTTTAAAAATGCAGTTTTTGAAATCTGTCCAACAGCCATGAAATCCAACCTTTTAAATGATTGCAAGCTTGCAAACTATTGTATTTACAAAAATCTATATTGTTGTGTTAAAATGGAGTGATCTACTAAGCTATGTTGATTTAAAATTGGCTTTCTTACTTTCAAAACAGTTTTTGACTACCTAATAACACCCTAAACACTAAATCTGAAATATCAAAGAGAAATATACTTCACCTGGTCTAGCTCCAGGTGGTGGCATACCTTGTCCTGGTGGGTATTGTCCTTGTGGAGGGTATTGTCCTTGTGGAGGATACTGACCTTGTGGAGGATATTGTCCTTGTGGTGGGTATTGCCCTGGTGGTGGATACTGTCCTTGTCCCATATTATATCCTGGTGCTGCCATCTATATATTTTTTTTAAAAAAAATTGAGCTCGATATAATAGCTTTACTGTATTTGCAATAACTTGAAGCCTCGGCTTCTTGTAGAATCTATAGCTTTGACCCAAAATAATCTTCCTTCATAATGTAAACATAAACAACAGATGCAATTACCTGCTGATCTGCTAACACTTTGATACTCAAATAAATTAAACTCTTCCAGGAAATAAGAAATTAGGGATCAATATATTAATACAAGAGGCTTTTCTTCTATATACAATTTTGCATCTACTCAGATGTTTTCACCCTTAAAATTAATAAAAACAGAGTTCTCTATGTTGGCCTGACTACAGGTTTCTCCTTTATGTACAGTATATAGACACTTGATTGCACTCAAAATGTTTTGAAATGGTTCTACAATTATATATCTCATAAGTTATGGAAGGTGTTCTTGTTGACAGTTATACAAGAAGACAAAATGAGAAACCTTTCACAAGATAGAAAAGATTAGGATGACTCTTACCTGATAAGAGTTTGCCATAGAGAGGGTTGGTGATTTTGTGGAACCTCAAATTTCTGGAAAAACATATATTGGGTCCAAATTTGAGAGATATATAAATGCTTTTGTTTATCATGACGTTCCACAAGCACCTCATCCGTATTATTGCTTATAATTTTCTTCATTTTCTTACAAAACTTCATCACATACATATACATTTTTCGGTGACAATCTATTGGTATACATGGCAACTAAAAGTAAAATCATACATGTGCCAATGTTTCAGTTGACAGAATATATATAATTTAGATACCACATCACTGATGAATTTAGAAGAGAAAGATCTGTCATCAAGCACACTCTTGTTCATAAAATTTATAAAAATAAATACAAAATAGTCAACACAAGCGATGCTGAAAGAGAACCCAGTAAGCATCTTGTAGTCATCTTCAAAATTTATAAATATACGGTCTAGTTGTGATGAAAGTCTGGGTGCATCTGAAAAGACTAAAAACATTAGAAAAGAATGTGATGGAATATAAAAAAACTCAAGGATCCAGTTCGTGAAATATTTGGAGAACATCCTGCCTGCAAATTGCAAATAACAGGTCAGACTAGGTATATACAGGGTAACTAGGCCGTTTTAAAGAGCTGTCTTTGTGGAGGATCATGCTTCCCTGTTACAAGCTAAAAGAGCAATGGAACAGTCAATAATAATGGGAATTATGATAAAAGAGGGCACGAGAGAGAAACTGGAAACATTAACACAGGTAAAAAGGCCGGCACATATACTGACATATTGACAAGAAAATTCAGACTCATTTGGGGTCAGAGTCAGTACAAAAGAGAGGGTGAGTGGCATGTAAATATAAAGAATACTGATGGCACATTGCTTACTTATCAGCGCAATCTGAAATGAAGTTGCACTGACTGAGTAAAAGACTGGTATCTAAAAAATAGAAGGCAATTGCTGCCATGGGACTATTTCTGGGAAAGCATTAAAAACAAAGTCGAGGTGTTTGTGTTTTTTATCCATGAAAAGCATTCAACTAGGTCAATTGGAATACGTTCATGATGGTGCTAAACACAGATGCACAATATTTTTTGCCAGTGGGTCACATAAGAAGTTTGGGGCAATGAGATGGGACATTCATTCATTCCAAAAATTTCATTACATTATTGATATATACAATAAAATTTGAAAAAGAGCACAGTATGATGATTCATCAAGCCAAATCAGTACTCTAGCTACAAAAAGTTTTCCTTAAAAGATATTAGATCACACGAATGAAAAGGTCTATTGGTCTACTTGTTGTAGTTTGGGTTCAATAGTGAAACTCCATTTGATACTTTTGCATAATCTATTGACTTCTAGTCATTGTGACTTGTTTACATTGAGTTAGACTGTGTTGTATTACAATCTAATAACAGTAGAGTATCATTCTGCTTAAATTTGCTTATTGTGGAACATTCTAGAAGTTTACAGAATAACATGGAATATCAAAGAAAGTTACGGAATGTTACAGAATATTCTAGATTATACAAGAATGCACAATTAATCTATTATGAAATATGATCACTATTCCAGAAGGTTCTAGAAGGTCATAGAATATTGCAGAATGTTCTGAAATGTTCTAGAAATATAGATAATTATCTAGAATCATCTAATAATATGACAAGATTCACTAAAGGTAATCTGATGAAAACTAGCTGTATGTAATCAAATGAAGTTTGTCAAAAATCCGAGCCAGAACAGGAATACCAAAAGCAGAAGTGTATATATAACTTAATTTATTGCTAATTTCCTATAATTTGTTTATACCAATTTTACAAAACCTGACAGGAGTTGACTGGAGAAATGGGAAAATGTTCTTTACCTTGCATCTTGTTCAGATATAACCAGCTAGAGTGCGAGATCATGAGTCTGATGCTGTAGCTATAGAAAGCACTGTAAGAGACGGTTGCCTTCTCTATTCTCTGCTGTTTAACAGTTATTCTGAAGCAATTTTGAGGAAGGGACTTAAAGATAGAAATGATGGTGTCAAAGGTCAGTTCCTTTTTGAAGATGAACTGGCTTTGCAACAACTAGGAAAATTACATCATGGCAAGCAAGAAATTCAAGATCATGAAAATTGGAAAGTGCATGAGCAGTGTGGCCATTTTTGTCAATGTTGAGAAAATCTGGAGCATTTTTCTGGACTCAAATACCTGTACAGTAACTGTTATCAGTATTCCAAATATGGAAGTAGCCTTGACTACATGATTATTTGTAATTATTTGGTAACACATATATGATGAACCATTCTATGAAGTACCGGTACCACCATGGCTCCTTGCTCTAGCTTTATCAATGTGGCTGGTCATAACAGTAACTCTAGCTGAGGATGGTTGCTGCAAGGCCTGCATAAGGCTTTGAACAATAAAAATAGATTTTCCAAAATAAGAGGCATGAAGCACGAGCATGAACCTAAAGAAAAGAATGTTTAAGTCATGGTGCTTAACTTTTCCTGTACAGCATGAAACTTAGATGCTAGGAAAAGCTAGCATCAAACATCTTGAAACTTGTGACACATGGATCTGACAAAGGATGGAAATAATATGCTATGAATGTTACCATAACGAGGTATTACTACAGCTTGCAGGTGAAAAACAATCAGTTTGTCATCCATAAGGCAAAAGAAACCAGAGAATCACATTATGAAGCATGAAAGTCTGCTGAAATAGGTGACAGAAGGTGGGCTATCAGGTTGAATGGCAAGGTGGATAGAAAGGGATAGTATTGCTGCAGAACCTAATGAATAAGGGCACTTGCGGTGGCCTGGAGCGCCCTTTGCAGAGGCAACTGAAACCTCACATGTTTGGGCCTGTAGAAACATGCTATGAGTGACACATTTTTCTGTCACTTTGAAGCATGATCTCCATTTGATCTTGACACTTTAGGAGCTGCAAGCATCAAAAACAAAGAAGCCTGTGATCTGTCAACAAAAAACGTGTGCTTTCAAGTATACACTTCTCAATCAAAGGTATGACAGAAGAAATGTGTTACTCATGTGCATGTACCTCCTACTGCATGGTTTCACTTGTCTCATTCAAAACAAATTCTCCTCTAAAAGATTTGTTTGTTCACACAATATGATTTTTGTGATCAATGTATAGTGGCAATGTTTATAAAATGTTTCCATTACTCAATGCAATATACAGATTCTATTTGGCTTCCCTTGCTTTAGTTTTTTACATATTACTTTGCTGACAACCTGTGCTTTCCGTTAAAATGAGGCTTTTTGTAAGGTTCATATATTTTGCCTCCCAGGTGAGAGGTATGTGCCCCAAAGTGAGACTATTCATGGTGAAAATAACTAATGAGTTCTAATATAAACAAAGAGAGAATAACTTCACACAACAATGTATATGTCACCATAAACTGGAGAAATTCAGTCA
>JAAAKM020001114.1:4739-15185 GCA_010016025.2 Alatinidae sp. Z8VKAUB7J3 | reverse complement strand
TATGTGGGTTTGGTTTTCAATTAGCATCGGAATGACGTAATTTCCTCACTGAAAGCATGTTACCTCCTTATGGAAAAGAGGATGCACATTATCCTCAGAAAAGAAAGTTTATTTTGGAACTGTCTGCTGTGTATGCATTGGTAATACTAGTTTAAGCGTGGATTGTTCTACCGTGACTAACGCATTAAATACTGTAGATTTTACTCAATAATGGGATAACTCAAACATCATATTAGTTAGGAAACAAACGTTCGCCGGTTCATAAACTAAGAAAAACTTACACGCATGAGGAGAGGATTTTCTAAGGTAAATAGATGGAAAGCCTTTCTGAAAATCCCTGTATGGGGTTCTTTCTTTTTCCTTTTAATGCTTTTTTGACTTTCAATTAAAATGGTCTACTTCGTTTGTTCATGCGATTTACAGAGAAAAGGGAGATTACTGCTTTCTGTGTATAATATTTTAAGCACGAGAGAACACTGTTTGAAAATATCGGTAAATTTGTTACGTTCAAGATGAACGAACTGTGGTTGCTTTGAGATTTGATCTGAGCGTATCCCCGTGATTTATTTCATAGCACAGTCGAGTGTTTATAATTTTGTTTTATCAGACAATAGCAGTCTAAATAGTAGGGGTTTTGGCCGATACTGGATTGCTTATAAAGATGTCGAACCAATATTTTCAGTTTATCAGAAGTGTAAGTATCAACCACTTAAATTGAAGGTACCGCCATTCGTTAAACAGCTTCCAAACCAGAGTCGCAATTATTTAATAGCGAACATATGATCCTTTAGCCATTGATATTGAAATAAGACAAGGTGATGTTGTCTACTCAAACAAAACCTAGTGATGATTTTTGATTTAAGGTATTGGTAGTCCAAGGTGTGCAAACGAATTTCACAGACATTACTGCACTAGTGATTCCATAGCATTTTATTACGTTCAAGGCGTGATAATTACCTGTTGCGCATAACTGGTCGACTATCCCCTCCATTGGACAACTAGAGGTTTACTGCGGTAGTTATATGTTAACTTTAACTTGAAAGTTTAAGCAGTCTACCGCTGGTTTTGGCTACTAAAATGTGTTACTACGACGAGCAGATGGTGTTCATGTAGACTACCCGAGTCTAGAATAATTTTCTCATTAAATCCTCGTTAGACGTTCGAGTTCCTGTGAAGTTTTGTTGATGGACACTTGAACTTCTTAAAGCCTGCTCGTTCTGTGATAATACATTTTGCTTTTACGTAAAATAAGGTAGAAGGTGGACTAAATTATGAGTCATAAGTTAGAATACAAAGTTTAGTGCTGTTTATTTGAATTTTTATGTATATTTCCATGGCTGTTTTGTGGTGCAGTTTTATGCTTAGTTATTGGGGTTGCTTTGTTGACACTCGGTTGCGCGGCTAGCCTATGTAGTTGTGAGAGATAGGTAAATATGGAGATGAATTACGGGGAGGAGAATAGATGGCTGTGATTTCCTGTTAAATGCACTAATGGACCTGTTAGTAGAGGATTTGACTCAATCGGATTATGCTCATCATCTTACTACATTATCTCTCCGGCTTTGTCATGTTGTGATAGCAGTCTCGAGCTTCAGCAAACAATACCTCAAATTCAACAGGTTGATCAAATAAGCTGGGTTGCCATACAATAAAAATTTGCAAAACGCTTTCGGTTTTGGAAGAATGCTTACATTTTGAGTCATACTGCCCTTCTTGTGGCCCTTTATGTGTAGAGGCAGGTGATAAAGAAGCACTGTGCCCCGTGTCTTTTTGAACTGCCCCAGCTCCCTTTCAGTTGTAAACAAATGTCCCATTTGTAACCAGGCTGTGTAGATATGAGGTCCTTTCTAAGGAAAATATAAATAAAGAAGTTCATTGATAAATAGTTCTGCAGTGAAGTCTTCAATGGCAAACCCAATAAGTTCATACTAAATGCAGTTTTTGAAAACCAATGTTTTATAAAATTTAATAACATAGATTAGATAAAAATGAAAATTGACCTTAACTATACAATATTGCAATCTCTTGCGTCAAATATAAATAGTGTAATTTAACAAGAAGGAAAACATTGTAAAAGAATATTTATAGAACAGTCACAAGTTCAGTGATCTTTCAAGCACATTTGTACCACAGACAGACATATACATAAAACACCACATTGTTCAAAACAATTATATTTTATTGTTGATGTGGTTTGTCACAGAGAATCGTGGTCACAGACAAAGAATTGAAGGCCTATCACTTTTGGAAATGTTTAACAGAGACGTTTCTCAACATTTGTTATTCAGGAGAACATTGTAAACAAAGGAGAACACCTCTACAGATGCTTTGTTTAGATATATTAAATATATAGAGATATCTATTTTGACATTAATTGAGAAGTTTACTTCAAAGTAGGTCACTGTTTGATACTTTAAATTTTGTAACATTATAATAACATAGTGATATTTGATAAGTGTATGCCCAGTCCACAGGTCTTTGCAAATATTAATAATGGGTTGTCAAACCAACTTTTATTAATGGGATTATATATAATTTACTTGCTTACTTATTAAATGGTTAAGGTGCGGACAGATTTTAACAAGCATCATGTCCTTACTTGTAATGAACTGCTATTTTGAGTTCATAGTTAAAGAATGATTGTATAGTTAAAGATAGTGATTATATAAATAGGAGTTTATGTGTATGAGTATGTGTATGTGTAGCATCCTTTTGATTGTCATCATCACTATTTCCAACTAACTCATCATTTCTCAATTTGAATGATGTTAGATTGTTGATGAGTGACTCCCAAACTCTGTGGTCCATGGATGCATTATAGCACAATTATCCACAGGACTATGTAAACAAGTGTATACATAAATTAATGACTGTCACTTGCTACTATGACCAGTTAAACTATATGGCAAGGTCAGTTTGTTTCTTTAGGAAGATCATTGTTGCTGTTATATTTCTTCATACTGAATCAGAAAAGAAGTTTAGTTATTTACACAGGTGATGACTGGAGCATAAAGGTATATACATTTTATACTACTACCATACACTGGCTTTGCTACTGTAACAACGTTGAAATAAGGGTGTTTTTAATTTTTGGAGTGCCTGTAAACTCTCAGGGTATTTAAGTTTCATATGGAGTTGAGGTAGCAGTTAGAGGAAGGATCACTGCAACCTGGCTGAAGTGGAAGGAGATATCCAGCCTCCTGATAAACCACAGAGTGCCCCTGATATACAGAGCCAAATTATGTGAGGCTTGCATCAGGCCTGTTCTGATGTATGGCTCAGAGACATGGTCTCTGACAGACAGACTCGAAGAGCTAATAAGGATGATCGGCAGAAAGATGCTGAGATGCATGGCGGGAATAAGATGGCAGGACCAAGTTACAAGTGAGGAGGTTTTAAGGAAATGCAATGTGGAAGGTATAGGGAAAAGGCTACAGAAATAAGATTATGATGGTTTGGCCATGTGAAAAGAGTTGTGGTGGAGAGCACCATAAGAAGAGCTATGGCAATGGAAGTTGAAGGGAAAAGACCAGTAGGAAGACCAAGGAAAAGTTGGATGAACTGAGGAATTGAGGAGGATGCAGCAGAGGACAGACGTAAGTGGCAAAACATCATCACCCATCCAACCCCACTGAGGAAAAAGGACGTAAAATGATGATGATGATGATCATGATGATCATGATGATGATCATGATCATGATCATGATCATGATCATGATCATGATGATGATCATGATGATGATGATGTTCAGATTGAAGAACTTAATTTTAAATCTTGACCTAGATTGAAATATTTACTGAAAATATAAAACTTATAAATAAGTTGTCATGCTTTGCATGAAATAATTATCATACTTGAAGTGTCTTCTATGAATATTTTGTGTATCACTACCGATATGGTAAGAATGTTTTCTTACTACATGTGATAGAAATTTGTTACTGGCAAATATGTGGTTGCGGCTGTAGGGATTACTTTGTCACTATTCCCCAAATTTACAAAGAATGATGAAACAGATCTGCATTTACATGCATCTAGTATGTATTGTTGAATGCTATGTTTATAAAATGTTATAATTGTCACTTATGTAAACATCCCCAGCCACTATTTTTGTACTTTGATAAGTGAATGGGTTCAAGCTATGCAAGGTATTCAAGTGAAATAAGTTAAGAATGCACCAAATGGATATCCTTGCAGCTTATTATTACTTTTCTCATAGCTAGTAAAATGTATATCTTATTGCAAATGGGTTTCAATTTAATGTGCAAAACTGTATGCCAGGACTATTTAATTAAGAACTTTGTTGGGCCAGATTTGATAACTGAGACCTTACACGAGACCAGATGTTTGGGGTTGTCAGTAAGTAGAAGGCAATGATAAATGAAAGCGGTCACAAATGAACAAGAAGCATGAATTAGAAAGTCTATCAGAAACAGCAATTTGGTTGCTCAACTTTTCAAGTGAATGACCAGAACTCAAAGTTCTGAAGTCAGTCTTGTAAAGTGTTGGCTAAAACTTGCGCAGGGCCATTTTTTATTGCTTCTTGGTCACATGTGGCCGGCAGGCCCCTGTTATATGCCATGTACATTTACCTTGAGAAATCTATGCCATGTGTGTTTGAACCAACTCATCACACTTACTGGACAAGTGCTATTTTTAAATATCCATTTGCATAACTCAGTATTGTGCAATTATTCTAAAGAACAGCAAAGTAATAACAAACAAATTCTATCTCGTGACTTCATACTAGACAAACATTTAAGAGGAATGTGGATGATGGCCCCTATTCCCAAATTGCTATGATCTTGCTATAACATAACTTTGCACCTTTTTACCACCTTGGAAAGCCTTGAAGTGATAGAATGTTAGGGAGCAGTATGATGGAACATCTTAGGTTGAATCACATAAATGCCAGTTCAGTGGTTGGAACTAAGAATCTGACAAATCTTTAAAATTCCTTTAGTCCTTTAGTACCCATGTTATTTTTTTTTTAATATATAAAATAATTGTTTCTCTTAAGTATATACTTAATGTACATAGCTTGATATTCATGCAGTTAGTTTCATAAAAAATGTGTATATTACATATCATTGAAGTCCTCAATTAAGCCCACACCCTCAAATAAACCCCCTTGAATAAGCCCTAACCCTAAAATATTTTTAGCAAAATTGACCCCCACCCACTAATAAATCCCAAAGGGGGTTATTTGATTTTGATAACTTTATAAATATTAGCTTTGGAGCTTTTTATTTTAGTAATTAATTTTAATTCTATTTTTTGACTGACTTCTTCTTTTTTTAATTAGGATTTAAATATTGCCACGTCAACAATGTATTGTGTTGACCATTTTTGGCTGATACAGAATAAGCCTCCTCTCCAATAAGCCCCCACCCTAACATTTTTTTGTGAAATAAGCCCCTGAGGGCTTAATGAAGGACTTACGGTATGCCAATTAACCCTATTGCTGCACTTTATCATTCTTTAATACTTTTTGGAGAACATTTTCAGTGTAGATTGATATTTTTTAATTATATAATTTACTTTGCACTATAAATTTGCAAACTACTTTCATATTTAATTATATAATACAAATCTGAAAATTCACCTGTTGACAGCTCATTCCTCATAAGCATGCCAAGAGAACTTCTACTTGACTCAAAATATGTCACTCAAGGATAGAAATTGGGCTTTTATAGTTTTGGCAATATGATGCTGATGAAAAAATGCCAGCATCATCAAACATTTCATGTCAAACATTCTTTTGCTTTCCCCTAAAACTTGACAGGGTTGTTTATAGGTTTCACCTTTAGAGCTGCAGTTGGTGGGGTTTTTGACAATTCTTGAGGAAGTAATAAGAAGAGATTTGGTGTAAAGGAAACATATATCCTTTGGAATATACAATGATGTATGGCAACATCCTGCGAAAGTTGCAGGTGTGGGCATAGGCCTAACAAAAATGGGGTGATGGTTTAACAATTTAAAGTCATAGTAACCTTAGCTCCTCCCTCTCACACCCTGCTTCTGATTAGCGTGTTTCTTAACACAATTTGGTGTTGTGATGTATAAGTCTTCAAGTGAACTATCTGAACATTCTCGTGTACTGCTCCATTAGATGTAATCCAAAGTGTGTAAAGTGGTTAACTAGGTTTCAAAGCTTTCAGATCAAGGCCTTGGGCAAAGAAATGAGTCAGCCAGTATGCAGACAGTGCTCTGGGTAGTGTTAGCCTTATAGATGCCCTGATCCTACTAAATTACAGGGCATATTGTTGACCATTTGTATAAAAAACAAGGTAGTGTCACAGCTTGTATAACTTAGTGGCAGTGCAGGTAGGGTTTTAGCCACTCCACTTTCCCCAAGTACATGTTTTCCTGGCAAAGGAAAAGAAGATCCAATGTCAAATGGTAATTGTCCAAGGTGGGAAATCGTCTCTGAAGGTTGAGTGGAATAGAGTGAACCAAAATCCCTGATTATCTTGGACTCCCCCCCCCCCCACCACACACACACTTACACACTTACACTCTTGATTTGATGGTGCCATCTCAGCAACTACTCTATTCAATAAATAAGCTGCAGTTAAGCCAAGATTGTGTTTTGATGGATTTATGGAGAATCGCTCTGTATGCTGATGGCAAACGGATCAGATTTTCAAAACCGAAATCAACAGCTTAAACACGTGCAAAGATGTTAGTACCAGGGTACTCTTATACCCAATGATGTAATTTGTAACTACTGAAAGGAACTTGGAATATCCGAAATGGCATTCGGATCCATGGAGATTGCTCTAACATCGAAAATGAAATGTTATTTGTTTTCCGTTCGTTTCTGTGAAACTGAGTTCGACAGATACTCTCAACTGGGTTTCTTGTCTCTTAACGTGAATCCTGGAAGTCTAGAATAGAAAGGAGAAACAGGAGGAAGACCAAGACACATCTCTCTGATATAGCTGGATCAGTAGACTTTGTCAGAATGGCGAAAAGTGGTGGAACAATGTGAGACATTGTAAACAAAGCTAGTACCTGACAGGTCACGTAAGATGAACATTACAATGTATGCCAACTAGAAGATGCCAAATTGTGTTTAGAAAAGCACATAGCCTTGTAATCCCCTCCTCGCATGAGTTTAAGGTCACTTAGGCCCCCTAAAAAGGCATGTTGTATTTCCCATAACTGGTATGAAATGGCTAGGTGAAACAAACATTGGTACATCACATGGATCTCTGTTTTATCTAGTCCCAATGCTCTTATGAGATTGATGATCAGATGACATCTTAAAAGTTATTAGGAATTTTTATTGTATGGAAAAGTACCAAAGAAGTTGTTTTACTTTGAAAAGCGAGATTCCAACAACCAAGGAGATTTCTCTAATTGCTACAGCTGCAAAAAGTCGTTTTGGTGGTCAGCTTCATCCACGCTGTCGATAAGGACGAGCGTATTTTTAATAGACAAAACCAAGTGTAGGGATTAAAGCCTTGCCGACAATTAACCCTCGCGTGGCTTTGCGAAGTGACCAGATATTAAAGTATGGAATATTTCTGTTTTATGATGTATTTAAGACGATGAAGACGAGCAGTGTAGTTTACAGATAAGTGCAAGGTTATTCAGTGCGAAGGGATTAAGTATTTATTGTAAAAATTTTGTGCGTCAATTAAATAAGGCATTGTACATCTCCACGATTTATAATCCTGATTTAGCCAATAAGCTGAGTTATGAAGATGTCAATTAACAGTGAGTGACATTCAAATGTCAGTATTTTACTTAAATAGACGAAGATAAGAATTATCTACATTATTTAGGTTTGATCACAGATTATCTTTTAAATCGGACTTTCAACAAAGAAGTTGTGCGCATTGAAGCAGCGTCGTTCTGAGTGAGGAGAGGTGCGGGATGAGGGATCGCTTCTTTCTCGGGCTTTTGGCAAGGGCCTGATGAGGCTCTGTTTGGCGGTTGAGCGCGCCTCATAGTTTGTTTCTTCTTCAAGTGCCATCACCTCTGTATGCTCAGGCTCTGTTTGGCGGTTGAGCGCGCCTCATAGCTTGTTTCTTCTTCAAGTGCCATTACCCCTGTATGCTCCATTTATTAGGTAGTCAGCCTGTTTAGTAATTTTGCTCTTTAATTAGCGTAGTTTCATTGCCGAGACCTCTGCTCATTAGGGGAAGAAAGGGAGCGAGGCCGGCCTTTAATTCGAACGCGTATGACTATGCTTAAAAGTAACCTAGATTGTTTCGTGAAGTCAGGATGACAAGCAATACAGATACGTGACTAAGGAAAAAGACAAAATTCTGTGCACTACAAGTAACGAAATATATAAGTATCTTATACGAATAAAAGTAAGTGACAAAAAGTACTGTGAAATCAAAACGATTTTTTGAAAAGAAACGCTTTCCTTCATCTTTAGGACCGCATTATTTTGTCTCTTCAGTTTCAAGGTATTTTTTAGTTATAGATAAATCAATGGCCGATTGTTATTCCCCCTCCCCCGTATAGATTTTGCGAGATGGAATTTTGTAGTCGTTAAGGCTTAGAAAAGTCATACATATGACATATCCTGTAAGGTCAAAAATGCGATTTCGAATCGCGCGATAGATTTTATCGTATTTTTGTCTGTTCCTCAAAATTGTCTTATTTGTAACCATGAACATAAATTCTCCAAAGGCAATGTTGTGATGACATTGTGACCTACGTGGCGCAGCGTTGAAGACGGCATTCCTTAGTGTTTATTTTATGTCTAGGAAAAAGTATTGTGAGAGTGCATATTTTACCGCATTGCTTTATCTGATCTTAAATATTAATGTTTTCAAGGCCGTCAATCTATTGAATTGTGGATAGACCAGATGGCGATATGAGGTGCTTCCACGCTTCCTGGAAAGCCAGAATTGATTGCCACAACAACCGCGTTTTATTTACACAGGTGCACAAAAACACGCATGGACATTTTTGGTCTGTGCCTTGTGAATATAATTCGATACTCGTCTTAAAATGTATACCCACAAGAGTAGGTCATGTTTGGTCAAAAGTAATGGAAGGCCGATCGCTGGCTTGAGAAAACACGCAAGAGTGGGGAGGGTGATAGCGCCAATATGGTTCAGCCCCAGAAAGAGGGAAGGACTCCGAACATCACCCCTCATGACAAGTGGCTAGGTGCCAGTCCAAAGTTTGATTAGGTCTTCTTGAGATTCCGCTTTTCGGACAAAAGTAGTCGGAAACCTTGGAAAGCTGCTACTAGTTTCAAAGCACTTCGAACAGTCGCAACCTCCAGTTCATTTATAAGATCGAGTTAAGGGTTTTTAGATTTTTCTGCAAAAATAGTAACATTATTGAAGACTAAATCGTGTAAGAACATACCTCATGTTGGGGAACATACTTCCATACTGGATGAAACAGGGCAAGATTAGAATAGTAATGGGTGGAATAAGCAAACTATTGGATAAAATAATGTTGGATAAATAGATTTTAGCCTTAATTTACTTTGTCGAATACTTAAGCATTTAACCCTAAGTTCGGGTATACCCTTTACACAATCCACCTCGAAGTGTTGTGTTATTCCGTCTTCATGTCTGTACGAAATTGCAATTTGGATAATGCCGTCGAATGTAACTTTCTTACTCTTGGCAAATGAATGCACCAATTAATATAAAAATATATAGCATTTTACTCTTCTCTATAATTTAATGGAACCGCCCCTGAATTTGTTACCTGAAAATTGCTAATATACTAGCCAAAAGGTCCAGTGCAAATCAATTTTTATCATTCTCGGTCTTACTTTCGCTATCGAACAATCAGAAAAATCTTTTTAGGAAACTCGAGCTAATAATGTGAAACCACGTGAAGGCTAAAAGTATTCAACGGAGTTTTCTGTGTCTACCTTGGCTATTCGTTTAAACTACCTATCTTGTACGAAAAGGGTCTGATAGTAATAGTACTCGCGACATATTCAACGCTAAATATTCGCGGATACATCACTCTTGGCTAACGTAGGACAGGAAGTAATTACAGTTTACACACTTCTTTGTTTTAAAGTACTTGAAGCGTTTTGGGCAGAGATTGTTTCCGCAGGACTGCTTTATGCCGTATATAGAGACAAATATCTTTTCAATTTTCAGAATTTTCGATTTTCAAAATTTCCAGATGTAAACACAATGACTTTTGAATTTTTGCATTATTTGAGGAAAAAATGGATTTTTAACGTAACAGCTTATATAATGAATAATTGGGAAAGTCTGACTACATTGTTTTAACAGAAACAAGTACCACAATAACATCGTCCTTGAACCAGATGAACAGAAGCTAAGTTGATAGAAATAGATCGCCTTAGATATTGTTTCTAAGCCGCGGTGCTTACAAAGTAGAATCACATCCCTGCTTTGAAATCGCTCTGATTCTTCTCTTTCTCAACGACGTCGTTCTCTCCCTCTTATTCCTGTTAGTGCATGCCATTCTTGTTCTTTGCT
>JAAAKM020001110.1:0-13066 GCA_010016025.2 Alatinidae sp. Z8VKAUB7J3 | reverse complement strand
CGCTTTCGTGTTTTTCAATTATTTGACATTTTGGAAGCTAGGCATTCCGAAAGAAGGCACCAAAGGGACTGAGGTCTGACTTAAAAATGTTAAGAAGACTTTGAGCGTAACCATTTCTGTTAATTTGAACCAGTTTGTGTGAGTGGCACGAAAAAGTCACATCCGTACTACCACCATTTACAACTTGTTCGGCAATCATAAGGTCTTACTTTTAAACTTCATTCACTTGGCTTTTGCTGTGAAATGTTTGTTTTTATGTTGAAATATTTCAAGTTTGCTAATTGAAAATATTTTAAACGATATTAGAACATCTAATTTCCAGGTTTTAGTGCTTTCATAGTGTTTGTTTATAGAATATAATTTTGAAATAGGTCTGAGTTATCTTCCCTATTAAACTTTATCATTTGTTATCCAGAAAAGGTACAGCATGAACAGAAAACTATACCTGTTTAAGGAGTTTGGGCTATTGTAGGTGAAGTTTATTTTCAGCAAAGCTCCTCTCTCTTCTTAACCTCTAGCTTTGAATTGTGATGATATGCTTGCAGCGGGAGCTGCAGGTTTGATATGTTCAGCCATCAACTTTTTGGACCCAAGTCGCAAGTAAGTATAATAGATACTGCATCACGATTTTATAAAACTGAAGTAATAGATCACATGTATTATATAAAATGTAGATATTTAAATCTTCTGTCTCTGCCTTACGGTAGGCCTACATATTCACGAAAGTTTATTAAAAGTAATAACTTAGTGAATCGATTAATTACAATGACAGCATATGTGAGAATAATGACTGAAATATTGCATAAAAAACACTGAACTATGTGGCCATAGGGACAACCCTTCAACTGTTCATCCATCCATCCAACTACTTATATGTTTATATAAAAGAACGAAATTAGATTCTTCATTCAAAGTATTTAAAATTTTACATAGAAACGGGGTTTATATATAATGCAGAAACAGGTCCCATGTTATAGTCTGAGATGTAAATGTAAATGTGTGTGAGAAGAGGCAAAAATTGAATAACAGCCCATCACTCAGTGTCAAATTCTGAGGAAGGACCACTGAAACAAAGAATTATGGACATAAGTTCTTGTTTGAGGATTGAATTATCACGGGGTAAAAATCTCCGAAGAATTATGACAAATAAGGAACAATACTTTCGCTCTGTTGATTTTTACCTTAACAAAAGAAATACATGGCCTGTTGAAGAGCAGGAACCTCAGGGTCTACGTATTCTGAGCATTCAAACCCTGAGCTACCGGAAAATGCGCTAAGGTTTTGACGGTTATTATTGGAGTCTTAAGTCTACAAACCGAAGACCCACAATATATTGCAAGGAAGCAGTAACACGTTGTGGATATGTCTACACATAGTTATACCTAATAATATTTTTAGGTTATTAATGCAAGTTGTACATCATCTTTTTATCCAGACTGCTGTTTTTGACAGTAGATGTACTTTGGAACCTGATTACAAATGGGTCGAAAGACGAGGTATGTAAGAATTGAAAGCCTAAAAGATTGACGAAGCTATAGCCTAATAATTGCTTCCTTTGGCTTGTATTGTTTATTGCAAGCGTACTGACATTAAGCACTTTACGTTACAAACTCTAACATAGCGTAATCATCCGATTATGCACACCCCCTTTAAATAGGCGCACCTCTCGAATGAGTGAACCACTTTTAGTGAAACAAAGTAATCACATTACCTACCCCTCTTGATTAAACTCATCATACTAACTTTTAAAAGAGGCCGCAACGTTTAGCACTTTTTATAATAAGAATGTTATCGCTGAAAGTACTTCATTTCGTTCTACATTTATTGTTAAAATCGTTTGTGATATTTAAGGGTTGCCAATTTTGGGTAACTTTTGGAAATTAAAAATATAAAATATTTGTATGTAGGGGTCGTCCAGACAAAGGAACTGTACTGTCAAATAGTTTGTTTATGATACGAAACAAGAATATTGCACGAAGTAGCGAAAAGATTATGTACTTAAAAGCTTTTTCGTCTGGCAGTTCTCAGAGTACAATCATTACAACTGTTAGCTACAACTAGGTTAATTGAATAGGTCAATTGTAGTAGACAATGATTGGTCGATAATTCTGACGATTGTACTCTGAGGAGTATCAGACGAAAGGCTTTTAGATACATAATGTTTTTGCTTTCTCGTGAAATGTAATATCCTATTTTTTGCAGCGACAACGATGTAAATACCATCCTGTTAACGCATAAGTTTGAATAGTGGATGGTAGGCAGTGGAAAAATTACTACTTCCCATGCGAGTTTAAGCTGGTCTGTATTCTTATTCAAGCTTAACCTTCTCGTCATTTATAAATTAGCTTTATAATTTTTGAAAAGAAATGGCTTTTAACAGACTAAAATGAGCGTAAATAGCTCTATAAAGATGTTTACCCGACTTACGAAAGATATGCCGTTTGCAAAATCCGTAGTCATTGGTCAATAGCCTTTTAATATCTATATTTAACCCCCACTATATACCAGATATTGAAATATAGAGTTTAGTGATTATTTTCTTATCAGAGTGTCTTAAGTGGGGGTAACTTTGTACTACCTTTAAGACATTGTAATTTACTTCACAAAAAAGCATGGGCCGTGGGTAAGTATTTCGATATCAAGAGTTGCGCGTTACCAATGTAATACAAAAATGAAGATAGTGTACTAGCGTCATTACTAGCAGCGAAATTGAGGCATTGACTCCAAGTTTTGTTTATGGATTTGGGTGGTCGGTATACCACTTTGATGTGATAACAAATTGGTTTGTACGATAAAAATAGTTTGTAGCGCCATTACTATTTAGAATTAGATTGGCATTCAACACCGAGTAATTCACAAGTATTATCTACAAATGTACATTTATATTTATTGGGATTTATTGAAAATTGTCATTTATCTTTTAGGTCATGGATCAACTGGACTGTAATGACTGTATAGAGTATGTACTGACGTCCAATTTTCTGTTTTTTAACACACTTTTCCACCGTTCTACATTCCATTCCAGACGCAGTCCATCCACATTACCCATCTGAAGAGCCAAGGCTAGGCGTTTTTTGCTAAACGCGAATTCTTAGTCTTAGTCTCATACTTTTGAATGGCTACAAGTAGTGGCTTTCACTTGCAAATTTTCTTAGTTTTTATTTCAGTTCGTATAGCAAAATTCACCTAATTTTTCACAAAAAGGAAAATAAGCCGAAATTGGAGACCAAGCAGTAAGCCCTTTAGTTTTCCTTGGTATGCAATTGCTCAGGTTATTTTAAGTTGCTTCTGTGTTACGGTGCCTAGTATTTTTTTAAAAATTGTTACATGCAGCAAGGAATACTCAAGCCTGTGCTAATCTTTAATTTACCAAATAAATCACGATATGGAACATAAAGAATGGTGTCATTAGGTAATTTGTTGACGTCATGATTAATTTCTTTTCAGTTTTGTCCATTGCCGATTAATGTGATACTACATTCAGCCAACTTTAGTAACGAAAGATAAAAAATAAACTCACGTTAGTACCACCTGGTCTTACTCTGGTTTTTAAAGGCTTAATCCTAATGGCTTTAATCTCGGTAGCGTATCAGTGGCGTTCCTTTCTCTATTTTTCTTTTTGCTGTGACCACATGAATTTGTTGAGAAGGAACTATGTCATTTGTTACATGTAACAGGATAGATCCTATATACGGATTTAGACGTCATTTTAGAACTTTTCTCTGCTTTCTTTTTGTAGCTCCCTGAAGGCTGCATATTTAAACCAGACACAAACAGCATGCAGTCTAGCAGATTTACAGATAAGGTTAGAATTTGCTAAACTTCTTTATTCAGACATTATAGTATCCTGCAAAGGGACGTGGCGACCGAGGACATTGGGGATGCCGGCCTCCAATAATCATTAAATTTGACAGTTGGCCAAATAAGTAGCCTGTAGAAGGAAACTAAGGAAGCTGGAAATAACATTAATTTTCTGCAAAATATTAAAGTATGTCACTGTTAGTCAGAGGCAACGGTAGGATATAATGACAAAGCAAGCAGGGGTCAAACTTCCGCAACACACGCAACAAAAACCTGAGACTGCGGAAATCCCTTTTACAGGATTTATAATTTACTTACCTTCGGTGCTCTAGTCCATCCTTTGGACCTTGTCTTCGAGTTCTGTACCCTCGAACCCTCGTTGGTTTTAAGGTTTTTAAACTCCCATTTCACCGCATATGTTGACTTTCCCCTTCTGAGCTTTCCTACTTTCCCCTTAATTTTTCGTGTCTTCATCCTCCAGTTTAAAGTTCCTGGTCTTCGCACCTGTCTTGCATCTCCCCTGCTTTTCTTTTAGATTGCCCTTTCTTCATGGAGTATAACGTCAGAATCGTTAAATTCTAAAGGCCAAGGTTCCTCTTCTTGTTTTCTTGTCTTTCTTTTGTTCTTCTTCTTTTTCTTTTAGTTTCCTTCTCTCTCCTCTCCCCCACCTGCCCCCCTCCCCAAACAGCTAGTGTCAAGGTTATTTATCAATCCTTGATTAGTAATCAATCTATAAGTACCAACAAAACTCTTACCCAGTAAAAATTCTTCAAGCTCTATTTTCAGTATGTGAATGACGAAAGTCTATGTCAAATGAAAATAGAAGCTGCTCGCTAGTAAAAGCTGTGGAAACGATACCTATGTGATTCCTATTGTTCATTCGTTTAACTGTGTTTGGGTTTCTGTTACTTATATAACCGTTAAATTATTGTTCAGTTAATCTGCAGGACAGCAGAACGGCTTCTAGAAGGCACAAGTTGGTTTTTTATACATCCTCATGATGACCATAATTTACATAAAACCGGGTACATGGAAACGTCAATCTTAAACAGAACTTTCCACACTTTATTCAATTTATAAGGAAGGCTGTGACACACTTGGTTGTGGAAGAAATATGTTAAAAAAAGTGTTGCATCTTATTAATTTTCTTTTTAGGAATGATCTCCTTGTGATAGCGTCTCTTGTGATCACTGGCTGCCCGAAGGCCCCATTTGTGGTAAGTGAGTTCATTTATTGTGTTCTTCAAGTTTCTGTTATGTCTCAGCTGTTATTATCACATACCATAGTCTATGTAACCTATAAAGTACATGCTAAGACGTCGAAAAGTAAGGGATCGTGTTTTCGAAATATCATGCTCTACTCGATCAAAGGAGAACCACTGAATTGGAGTTTCCAATCTCTCAAAGATGTAAAACAATGCAATATGTAGTAGAGGACAGTTCGGAGTTTTTTTTCAGAGCCTCCATCCTACAATAATTGATGATGGGGCATTTATTATAGCGTCTTTAAATTGCATGTAGAAATTTTGTAGTCTACCCCTCCGGCCATGGCTGCCATCTTATTCTAGTTCCTTTCCCCCAGCCTGAGCGGGCCTAATTGCATACAAGGCAATTTTTGCCGCAGGGGATGTGCACCACTTAGGTCGAATGCTAAAAAGCTGTCACAATATTATATAAACCAAATATTACAATTCGAGGAAATGTTGTTGATATAATTATTGGAACATATAAACATTCCTTCATTCCTATTTTATCAATTTGGTTTGATTAGTCGTCGTGAAATTACACTAACATTTCATGAATCTCAAACACAGCATTTTAAAAAAGATCTTTGTAGGCAAATGTATAAACACGCATTGGTAACGAGCAATTTTTGTCTTACCAGGAAACTGGGTTTACACATCTTCTTTCGCTGATGACGTCATTTCCAGAAGGTTTGTATGCCATTGACTTCATTCAGCACTTGTGAAGATGCAATATTGTGTTCAATTTTTGGTGTGCTCCCTCCTAAATGGCAACGTGTGTGATATCTCTCTTATAGAACTTTCTGTCGTTATTCAACAGACTTCAATGAAATAATTTGCAAGCAATTATATCAATGATAATTTAAGTATTTAGTGACATACTTCTCCCATAACTTGACATAGGCACGAGTTTACATTATCTTCTTCATCGCCTCCGATAAAAAGTCATCCTTTTTGTTGAGCATAATGTTTAAGATCAAAATCGTTCAATATTTTGTTATGTTTCGAGTGATACTTGCCGTATGTACACTTTGTTTCACAACGCTTTGGTATAGCCAAATGCAATGGCAGCACTTTTTGTTTGTTTGTTTGTCACGGTATGTTTGTTGTTGTTCTGTATAGCTCAACAGGAAAATGCCATAGAGAACCAAAAATGATAACCAATTGACCCCTTTATATCTTTCAAGGACAAATAGAAACTGATGGCGACTAGTATGGATCTTGATCTACAAAACGTAATCAAGAACGATTAACTGTTACTTTCAGGACCAAGTTGCCGTGGCTTTTATGCCCATTTTAGAGTTGAGTTAGGAGTCATGAGTTCGAGTCCCTTTTGCCACTTCGATGTTACATTAACGCAAAAGCTCGTGGTCCTTTAACATTTTCGTACATATTCACGGTGGAGTGGTAGACTTCTAATAATAAACATAACGATTCAACCCTGAACATGTACAGAGGAGGTAACTGTTTGAGTCGATAGACCTTAGCAATTGAGCCCATCCTGGTAATTAATTGGATACGACAATGAGGAGTGTTACCACTGTCGTAGGAAACCTAGTAAGATTAAAATAAGGGAGCGGGAAAGTCTGCGCCACCTCCGCCTTAACCACTATTATGTATGCTGCATGTCATGAATACTTAGGGAGCTAGCATCCTCTAATACGTGATTTGTAAAGGACCACTTTGTAAGAAAACATTTATATTTAAAAAAACGCCGCATACTTTGATAAAGTAAGATGCCCAGGTGTATCAAGTGTTCCGTATCGCTTTATTAGTGCGCGTCATTAGTCTAGTCTCGTAAGTGTAAACGATAATGCGTTCTAGGGAAACCGCCTCCTTATTAAGTGAGCACAACATGTTAGAGCAAGTTTCTATCGCAGTTATCATCGGCCATCATGAGCTGATATTACGGTGAATGCTGTATGAACTGATCTTGAAGTGGTTGTGGTCAAACCTATTTCAAAACCGTTATCAGTAGAAACGTTTTGACAAATGATGTCGTTGTAAACACGGTTTTTTATCTCTAAGCTTCAAACACCCTAAGCATCAAACTGGCGTACTCGTTGTAAATCAGACTGTGATTTTCAATCATTGAGTAGTATTAGAAGACAATTTTGTGCACATTTGTAACTTTAGAAGTTTTTATAAAGCGGCGTTACCGAATATGACCAACGAATAATTGATCAATCGTATCATCTTAAGATTGAAATATTTACTGTTTTTGCACATATCTGCGAAATATATTTACAGTGAAACCGCATTTTTGCTACAAATATCACTTACTTTAGTACGTTTGTTGGTAGACGTAGTCAGACGACAATGCATATCTTCCTTTTCCTTTGTTAGCATTTTATAGTGTATTCTAAGCCCGATCAATTCAGACATTGATGTTAGTGCATTCCACATATTTCCAGTGGGTATTTTTGGCACTTCAACATGTTTGCTATACAATGTTTCTTTTTATACTCATTTATTTTAGTTCCCTCCAAGTCACCTCTTGTGAAACATTTGAAATTGAAACAGGTTGGTAAATTAGTTGTGTTTCCTTAACTGATTCATAAACATTTGGATCAAGTAACAACAGAAAACCACCGTAGATGTTGAGTAACTATTAGTTAGGTTGTGAATGACATGAATACTTTGATTTCCACCCTCCTTAATGTACGCCGTTCCAGTTTGCACAATTTCTTTTATAATGTGATTTTTTTCGTTACTTTCAAACAAATACACACGTCGATGATAAAAAAATTGTATACATGGCATGTCTTGTATAAATTTGTAGAACCTTACCTAAAAGATTTTGATATTATGGTGTGATACCCGAAGCGTTGTCATTTTATATTATGCTGGAACCCAGCAATTAGGAAAGTTTATTTTGGGAGCATGGTAAACAGCTTTTATGCTTCTTAAACCGGAATGCGATCTAACTTCAAAGAAAACATACGTGGAAAAAGTTCTGCTGTATAGCTTTACAATAAAACGTTGGAAATATAGAATCGTAAAAATTGGAATACTCTTAATGAAAACTTTCATATGATTGCCTTAAACGGTTTGATGATAAGATGTCATATAAGAAACTAGGCGCAGTATCACGTGGGACTCTAGAATTGTATCTCAGATTGCATTATTACCATGCACACATGGAGAAACATAGCAGAAAATATGTAGAACAAAACATAATAGTCTATGCGCCGAAAACGAGTATGTCTCAAAGGATACATAACAAAGTGAATTCCCACCTTCAACGTCAAAGTTACTATATCAGAAGTTGGCGAGCTGACCTCGATGTGACGGTACATTGATTTATGAATGATGTTTTAAAGCACTGAAAGGTTATGCTACAACAGTTGTAATGGCCAGTAATTATCGAGAGCGTTGAAACAACAGAATATATGTTACTTAAGATGTGAAGGTAGTGGATACATAGTCAGAGGTGCAAGGTGCGACACACATGGAACTATTGAAATCAGCAACTGTGTCAAATGATCAGAATAAGATGAGATCTAAGCATTGGATAGTAACAGTGATAGATGCATGGGCTCTAACCAATAACCCATTTCCATATTCATAGAAGTATGAAGACTTTGAAATGAAGAAGTTATTGTTTAACATGATGGTGGCATTGTCAAAGGATCCAGCTGCAATACCGGTAAGAAATTGTGAGACTGAAATGTTACTTCTGATTTTCATATTTCCACCCAGAAACTGACAGTGTCACAGTTTTGATAACGTGTTTTGAGTAGAGAAAATGTGGCGTTTCTCATATACTCCTATTGGTGCAAATTCATGGTTTCATGTTTGTCTCTTTATTGAGTCAAAAGAATTGTGAAATTTGAATTACTTCCGTCGTTAGTTGTCACAAGGTTAATTCTAAGACTTTACCTTTGGAAGAAAGTTTTGATACGTTTTAAGTCATTTCCCTAACGATTTACCATAGTTATGAATGTCTCATATACTCAAGTTCCTACAGAAACTATATGTCTACATTGGACTGACTCAGATAGCTCTTATTTTTCATTACGTTTAAGGGATAATTATGAGTTTACTTTTTGTCTTTGTAGATATTCATGCATACCCTCGAACCCACAACATTTACGTGTAAATAACAAATACAAATTCTGTTTCTCCAACCTTGAACCACACACTCTGGCTCTTGCTAGATGCCTCGCTTTCATTAGAAAGAACGGCAAGCTGTGGGTATTTTCCAAAATGTTTTAGGGTGTTGATTGAGGACTAGATTGAGGACTAGACCTTTCCTAGTGTAGAACAATGAACTAATTTATATAAATGAATATTGGTATTTGAAAATGAAAATGAAGTTGCAGCTTTCTTTGATGATCGGAAGCTCACTTACAATTGTGTTTATTGTTAACCCCTTTCAGTGATTATTTTATTTAGATTATGCGACATTAAAAATTTCCGTCAATTTACAGTGCTATTAAATTTTCAGACCCATCTTTTACCCCAAAGTCAGAACGTTTTATTAGTTTTAGTGTCTCGTTGATCTGTTCAATTTGTTAATTCTTTTAATTCTTTTTCTATGCAGATTCTGGTAGATCAGAAAGTTTTGCTTGCGCTCTTCCATTACATTCGCCCAATAAATTCAAACTTGCAAACTCACTGGGCGCCTGCGCAGTTTGAAGAACTTCAATTACTGGTGAGTTTTGTAAATGTATAGAATAATAATCACTACGTATATCTAAATGTTATGGTAGACGTGAATCTGCTTTTATTCTAAAGGTCCTTTTTATCACTTTTTAATGTGAATATTTGTTATTGTGTAAGATATATTTTGTCGTTTGCATTGCAATAGCTAAAAAAGAAAAAGAAAGAAGGAAAACGTAGGAAGAAGTATTCAGCGGGGCGAATCAGACATTCGAAAGAAAGCTACAAGAGGGGGAAGGGGTGGATGCAACACAAGAGTCATCGAAGGAACGAAAGAAATAGTATCGGATAATAAATGGATCACTTTAACTATATTCATTAACCGTGGAATATGAAGTATGGTACTACATGGTAATGCGTTCCCTAAAACGAAACATGAGGGTGGTCCTTTTGTGGTAATTGCATGTGATATTTCCTTCAATATGAGCCCTATTTATTAAGTGCACCTCTCAGGAACTAATGGTGAACTTTTTAAATACATGGAATTCATAGTGCTATTCTGAGATTTCTTCCTCAAAGTATCAACGGTAATTGGAGCAGTTGTGCGATATATTTTATTTGACGTTTTGTGCGTCCTTTCTCTTCTTTAAAAGGAAACACTTAGATTTTTGCAATATGACCTGCGAGTATGCGCTTCACAGAAGACACTTATTTTGAGCAATAACTATTAGTGCTTTTGACGAATTATGGCATTTGTAATTTTCGTTGCAGTAAGGTAGTGCGTTTTTTCTAACATTTTGATCATTCTAAAGGGAAAACCAAAACATCGCAATTTGCTTATAAACAAAAGAATGCCCTTTTGTGTTTACAAAGAGGTGCCTTGATTGCAGATGGTTTCAAAACAGTTGAGATGAAGCAATTGGCAGTATCGTGTTAAGCCCTGTTAGTCATGTACTAGACACGGTTCGAAGAATCTCTATCATAAAATTGTATGTCATGGTTGGCACTGTATTCTACTTCGTATCACATTTATCATCGTCACGTTCCATGTGTTTTGGTGTTATTGATTATAGTGCATCATCTCTCATTCGACCATTCTAAATGCAAATTGCCAGTCGATTATTCCTCGCTGCTATTTAAAGCAGATAGTGCCTCTTCCTCAGTCTTATACTACTTCTTTCTCCCGCTATACTTACGATTGCGATTCGGACTTCCAACTCGTGTTCTCCGTTATGCGTTCTTAGAACTTTATGTCTCTCCTTTTTCAATGCAAAGTTAAGGAACTGGTAAGACATATTCAAAGAAGTATCAGGGTGATTAAGAGGGCCACTAAAGACATTGTTGACTGCGAAAAGTGAATCTGCATGAGCTCCAAAGAGAACGACATCATTGTTGATAGAGACGTTGAACAGAATATGAAGGGAACCTATTTAAAGTAAATGGGACTCCATCACTTGTAGTGGTTGACAATTCAAGTTGACCACTTATGTTGTAAAGTGAAATAAGGTATACAGCGAGGAAATAAAGAAGAATAAAATATGTTGAACCTGATATAATAGGAGCACTGCTCATCAGCTCAGTTATTGCTTACACTCAACGTCTTCGCATGTTAACGAAACTGTAAAGCAAAACGTAAAACATAAAACATACGTGATTACTTTGTAAACGAAGTTATAGATCAAGCCATTTTCAAACTGTTTTTGCTTTACTTGTTGCAGGCTTTGTCAGTTCTCAGTACTGTTGCACCAAACTGCATTGAGGAATACATTTCGTGTCAAGGAAATACCAGGCTATTACTACTGTTAGAATGGTGCCTGGATTTAGGTGAGAAAGATATAGCCGACTTAAATAGAAGCCTTGAGCATTCAAATGCTAAACACGCTGTAAAGCGAGTTCGCATATATCAGCTTACTTTATTATATACGTGTATAAGTGTGTTATGCATTTTTGAATTCTTTTCTCTGCGTGTCAGCTTTTTACGTCCACATATTTTTGTTTGTAAATATTTGGCCGAAATATATGTTACCGTAAAGAAGCTTTTGATCTATATCGTAGCCGTAGATCCATCTGATCTCAGTATATGCTTACGCCTTTAATCCTCACCATTTATTTGTGTTATCTGATTCACATAGGTATGATTAGTAACTTACATATTTTTGCCTCGACGCCTGTATTGACGAAAGTTTTAACAATTTATTGTGGAACATTGTGAATAAACTATACTACTGTTGATATTTATTTGTTTTGTAAGGAATTATGATAGGCACAACATGCTGTCTATGGCCACGTGCCTTCTGCTCTGTCTCTTTATTGTGCCATTCCATTACTTGGTTTAGCATTTTCTGCAAAATATATTTAACCCAGTCAACACTTCGTGATTATCGTATCTTAAGGATAGGTTTCCCTTACCAGTTGTACAGAATCCTTCTAATTTTAACGTTTTAAAGTCTTTTAACTCAGTCTATCCCATTGCATTGCCCTAAATTGTGGTCTTGTGGTCTTGTGACGTCACAACTGATAAACTTGAGCCCACCGTAGCTCTTAATGTAACCAGAGTACTAACAAATACGATAGGTATCACCCCCACCCCCAGGCAAATTTTCTCACTGACAATTTCATTTCTTAGTATAAGTGAAATAAATCTAAGACGATCGGTATAATTAATCTTATGAAATATTGAGTTTGAGCGTGTTTCTTAGTTTAGTCAATACGTCAGGTGTAACTATATCTTAAGTTCCCTTCCACAGATGGATTTGGTGGTCATGGAAATAGCTTCTTTGGAACAGGAGGCCGAGGTAGCAAGAGATCACAAATGCGTTATGCCGTACGCCTAATCCGAAGTATGAGTGCTACGCTCGATGATCAAATATTGCAAGATTTGACAGATCAGGGGGCAATAAGCCAGTTTACAAGTAAGCTCCAAATTTAGTAAATTGACATTTCCGAAATTTATTTCTTCTAATACAACTGAAAGGGTAGAAGCGGTATTACGGACATAACAGGAAATTTATACGATAATGATAAGTACTTTTATAACAATAATGACTCAAATTGTGATAATGTTAAAATAATGGTGACAGTGGTTATGATACTTGTCATGATCATGACAATCGTGTTTATGATGATGATGATTATGATGATGATTATGATGGTGATGATGATGATGATGATGGTGATGATGATGATAATGATGACGATGATGATGAGGAGGAGGAGGAGGAGGAGGAGGATGATAGTAATGATGATGGTAATAAATGATGATGATGATGATAATTATGGCCGTAATGCTGATAATGATGATGATGATGATGATGATGATGATGACGATAATGATGATGATGATAATGATAATAAGGATGTCACGTGAATAAGTTTTGCTAAATTCTACAAAATCAGCAGTCCATTGATTAGCTCTAA
>JAAAKM020001109.1:0-12522 GCA_010016025.2 Alatinidae sp. Z8VKAUB7J3 | reverse complement strand
ACTTTTCCAAATAAAAGACACGGGAAGCAGATAAGACCTTTCAGAACAGTGAGCCAAAGCGTCCTTTCAAACCAACTGCTTGCATTGAATACCCAAATTTTATACTGCGAGAGTGCCTACAGACGTCTGTGTGATCGGGATGTAACTTGTACGATGTGGGCCTTGTCTTTTCACTTCAAGGTTTTCCTGACTTGAACGAAAAAATGGACTACGCAACAGTCCATTAACTTATCAATTTCATTCACCGCACTTTACACGACTAAAATCCAAAGCCAAAGCGACCTTAGTTACGTTGTGATAGCATTCCAAACACAGTATTTTTTAAAAGCGCCTAAAAATAGTTCTTCGCATTTGTAGTTATCACCTGTCAAATGCTTCTTGGCACTTATAAACTCGTTCGTTAACGCAATTTACGAAAAATCTTTACTTAATCTTGTCTGATAATGCCAATTGTGTAGAAACGTTTGCAGTGATTTTGAGAAAAATGTTGTGGTTAGCATATAGGCTATACTCACGCATATCTGAAAATCAAAATCTCCAAGCTTTAAAGCATTTGATCGCTAGATTTATGGCCTCCCGTACTCTTCTTCGCTCCGAAATTAAGACACCCATATCATTAAAGGAAGTTCATGCTTTACTTACAGAATGTCAACATCACAGAAACTGTCATTGGCCCAAACCACTATAGTGAAATAATTGATCCCCGATCTGATTGGCCGGCGATGTGGCCATAGTGTATTTCAAAGAATTTTCCTGATGTTCAATAGAGAGTTTGACGTCGTGGAGACTTATAAGCACGCCCACGTTACCTTTTTTGCGTTACCTTTTTTGAGAGGGGGAGGAGGGCTAGCTTCAACTAGCCCCAAATACATAAATTTCCACCGGAATAAGCCAATCAGGGACTGGAAACATTTGAATGGTCGCGGCTTACACATCATTTGATTGGTTAATTTGTTTTTCATCCTTCGCTAGTCCCCGAAATTTTGTTGTTGAATACCAACTAAAATTATCAAGCTGCGACGTTAGAAAGATTTGCTGATACGAAGATAAAGATGATGACAAGCCGAAATGTTCAAGTTATTCTTTGCAAATCTTTGGTGGGAATGAGCCCCACTAGCCCCATTGCAGGTGACATCACTGTTTCAAAGAGAGGCATTGCTCCTGCTCATGACGTATTGATATACAGATCAAAATCGGCGCGTTTTGGTCTTCTCATAGCTTTGCCAGCGAATTGTTCCATCTACGATTCTTATAACTGCAATATCTCAAAATAACGCGTCCGATTTACGTCGAGTAAACTCTTACGAAATGCACAAATAAAACACTATAAAACTGAAGATCGTGTTTCGTGTCATTTCATGTGAACACAGTTCATGGATGAACACAAACGAAAAACTTGATTCCGTATCAATAAGTCACTTTTCCCAATCTTTTTGTTGTCACTAACTTGTTAATAGCACTGTATATGATATATTTTATGTTCACTATTAATTTGGCTGACGTTTACGGAATGACGATTACGACGAGTAATGACGACATCGTTGCCTTCGGGAAGGTATGCATTTACTTGTGTATGACTGTAAAGATGATTATTGTTATGAAAACAACAAACCGTCGAAAACAAATAAAAGTGAATTTCTAACGTGCTATGTCAAGCGTGGAATAGTATCAGATGACAAGGGTTTTAAAAAACCATTGTAACAGCAACGGCTTCCAAATCTAAACACGTCAAATGGTCTCTCCAGTTTCCATTACCAGCCGTCTCTTCGATGGGGAACACAACCGAATACTAATGTAACGGCAGTTACAAGGGGCCTCATCGCTTTTTGGTATCAAATAGGCTAAGCCCATCGGAAGCAACATCTGCCCGACTACAGCTGTGTTTGCATGATGATAGAAAGCTTTTTTTTGTGCCAGCTACCTTTGCACTTACACAATATCCAAACTTAGACTTTTGTTTGGTTTGCTTCTCCTCTCAGGGAATCACCATGACAACAGATATGAGATATTGGATTCCAGTCCTTTACACGTTGGTATCGTAATAGAAGTAACAAATGTATTGGACTGCCGTGATACGAGTAGTAAACTGGTACAGAAGTTCATAGCATACATTCTATGTAAAGTACGTAGGTGTATTGGACAGCATTGAGCAAAGTAGTTCACTAATGAGATTCAAAGCCCTGTTAAGCTGAGGGCTTACTAAGTTCGGTCTACTAAATCTTGTCTAGCAAACCGTTTGCAAATCTATCTGTTTTTGGCCAAGGGAGGCATTAAAATGCAATGCAAAGGAGATGACGCAACCCTTAGGTGGTTATCTCAGTCTTAACCTGTTTAAGATAATCCTTTGCTTCTAAAATTCTGATATGAAAAGGCCTTCGTTTGGTCCTTGGTTAATTGTTATGATCCGAGAGAGAATGCGGTGTATAAAATTAGGTCAGACGGAGGGAGAGTTTCTCGAAGTGAGTGAAGTGTAATAAACAGAACTGTCTAGAGAGGGGGGTAGGTGGGTTAACTACCCTAGGGCACTGGCTCAGGAAGAGGTAACTAAACTTAAAGTTTTTCTTTATCGGCGATAAAGTATTAGTGGCTTTGTAGGGTCGCTTGGGCTTTAAGGCTAGCCTATTAGGGCTCTAATTCTATTTTCACCCCGACACTCTCCCCGCTTGTGAAGGATTGGCATTAAAATTAACATTAAACTCTTGGCACCTACAAGAGACAGGAGACATTAGATATCACCTCAGACACTACACCTACTGTTGTAAGCAACACTAATCGTGTCAGATCTATATTTTACCAAAGACACATTCTTCTCTGTTCTTTTCAATGTATATTTTCGTCAAATAACGTAAGCAAAATTCCAAGTAAATTCTATATCTAAAGATTCTAACACTCATAACATTTTACTACTCATACCCTGGTCTCTATGGTCTTTCTCTATTCACTGACCTTCAGGTCAAATGCGATACGTATTTTATCCTAACATGGGCGTGACTTATGCCCAGACTACTTCCAGAACACCCACTTCTCAACAATGGAGCGACTTTCTGTTCAAGTATTTCTAGTACGCGTCCGAATTTCGTACATTCATTATCATCATGGTTGATGTTTACAATTACATTACCCTCAATGTTTAGTGAATTATTAGGTTCACGAAAATATCTATACCATCTCTTTAATGTTGTCTGAGAATAAGCTAGGTCTCTTTCCCATCCCACCCGTGTCGACGTTGTAAATGTTGAGTAGGTTAAGGGATTAGTTTAGGGTTTTTAAAATTTTTGGTGAGAGATGGGGTTTCAATTTACCTTCAGCGGGTTACTTCTCAAATTAATTAGTACGTAGAGAGCTAGTAGTCAATATTCAACCCATAAGGTTTTCTATGCTGTATTTCTCCGTTCATAAGCTATTTCCTTACCCGCGTGTGGAATTTTTGTTGTACGACCCCAGATCTTCAAAAATATACCAGCATCAAAGGATGCTGCCTAGAGCATTAAGTACAAGCAGCTTGCTGAATGAAGTAGTGTAATACTATTAACTTTTAAGAAAAAAAACAATATTACAGGAATTACTTACCCTTTAACATTAAATGTCTTGATAAAAAAAATCCCTCTGCCCCTTACTCGTTGTTACGGAACCCAACCGCCAGCAATTTCGTTGAATGAGGTAGCTAATTAAAAATGGTAATCAGGTTTAATGTCGTCAATCCTGATTGTGGAAAGACTCCAAACATGGTATAGAAAGGGGATGCTAGAAAATTTTAGGCAGTTAACTAGCCTTTTTAGGTACAGTCTCAAACGTTTATGATGTTCGATATATTAGGTTGGACAGCAAGTTTGATGGTTAAAAAACCAACCAGAACTTTGTACTCGTTTTTTGTCTATTCAATGTTTCACATCTTCTCAAAGATAAATAATCATCGGTTATTAGTTATTGATATATATCTTAGTGAACACTATTAAAAGGATTGCTCATCGTGGTGATATACAGTAACAATACAGATAATCATTCGTCTCACGATATTATCACTATCATTCAAGAAAGCGACGTTTCAACTGCATACTGCTAATCTTCGTCAGGCGATATGTCAACTTAATGTGTTTTACAATTTATACTCGACACTACTTGTTACTTTAGCGAATTCATGAAATACTGAAAAGGCTAAAACGATTGCAAGAGATCTCGTTTATTGTTTACTATCCAAATTTTCTACTGCTCTGTTATTTTTATCTAAGAGCTTTTCATGAAGATGTGCCGGAGACTGACTTCTAAATTTGAAAGAGTGAGAGTTTTATAACCTATAGAGCTGAATTTCGAATCCACACAGAGTTTGATGACAACGAGGTTGCCCTCCTATCCATTGATCATATAAGGAACTTTGATTGCTGGTGAAACAGGATGGACTTTACATAGAATATAGAAGATAACATGGAATACATTCTAACTTAGTCGTTGTTTCTGCATAATTTACTGAAATAATTCATACTTAGCAAAGACGAAAACTATCTTGCTGATGTAATTTTACAGATGGATAACAATGACCCCAAATGTGATCATCAAGTTCTTCCTACCGATTCCATTGTTTAGAATTCACTCGGTGAAAATAAGCGATGGAGTAGCGTTCCGTAAAATACACATGGCGATGAAACAGGTGACCTTTTCAGTAGTATGCACTACAATTCTCCACCGAAGGATTAACGTGGATTACAGTGAAAAAAAGAGCATTTGATCGTCAATATTTTGTCTATTTTCCTTAAAGAACTGGCACCAGTTGACTAGGGATATCGTAAACGCCCTTTTCAGTCAAGTGCTAATTGTCTATTACGAGAAATGACTTTCAATAGGGTCTACTGTTACGTCGACATTGATATCTCACGGATTAAGGTGCTGTAATGAATTATAGTTGGGCGCACATATACAATTCTAATGAGTGGCACATTTGCAGTTGTAGCAGACCTGTTCGGGACTTTTGAGGAGAGCTAAAGCAGCTTTTAGTTCTTGTGATATCAGGAAATCCCGTCTATTTACGAGTACTTTTACTTTTATTTAATCCTTTTTCAAATTGTCCATTGTGTTGTATTCATTTTCTGGTCGTAATCTTGCACTACACGTTGTACGTCTTTGAAATTATAAAACAAGAAAAATTGTAACAGCGGCTGCGCCTTTGAAAAAAATGTCAATAACGATAACTCTGGCAATCTTATCAAGACGTGTGTGACCTCCACTCTTTACACATTACCATTTTGTTATCTTTTACCAATAAACAAGGAGTTGACTTCTGCAACATCAGACATTTACCTTGGGGTGTAAAAGATGTCAGAGTTAGTTAGCTAATTTACCAATGGCTATCTTGTAACCAATTGACTATATTTTAAGCGCTGAGTGCTTCTTTGTAGCCAGTCATGTTACAACAACTCTTCTTCGCGACTTCCATTTCGCACAAGATTTTGCCTAAAAAAGCATTTTTGTCAATTACGTATTTTACAAACTTAATCAAAAGTATACTTTACGAACTATAGTTCTACTTCTACCAGGTCATTTCAATACTGTTATGTTCAAGACAACAGTAGTGTCAAAGACATGTATGCATAGTATGATTTTATCCCGCATCCTGTGGCACATCTTTTTCGATTGCTTCATAACTACCTTGCGGATGTGTTGATGTCCTACTTGCGAGCCATTTCCATAACGAAATATAACTAATTGAAGCAGCTGTAACAAAACTGGTGTTGTAACAGTGGCATATGAATTTGTGATGTCCCTTTCATCCAGGTCGTCTCAGTAAAAACAAATAGCACGAGAACACGAAGAGCACTCTATTAGCAAGACATGTTTTTATTACCGACGAACAAGAATGTAAACAAAAGCTTCAAACTGTACACCTCTTAAGTTACTGCTTGCGAACCGTTAATTTAGTTGTTACAATCTAACAAGGATCTATTCATGGTCACCAAATGATGCAAGTGCTCGCCAATTAAAGCTCTTAGTATTTCCTTTCCCTTCCAATTTGATTGCTTCCTAAAGGCTCATGCCGTTGACTTGGCAAGTGATACTGTCAACATTGATACCTGCCATTGAGGCTCTGAGAAGCTCTTATATGATCAGCTGTAACAATAGTGTGCAGAACGTTGATACAACCTGTTCCATTCATCACACTGGACAACCTTGATGTCCTGTCAAATGAAGGAAAACTAATCTACGCTTTGTTAGCTGACATGGACGGACCTTACCATTAATTGTTTCGATTGTCATTACCTTCAATAGCCTAGTTTACTCTGCAATAGCCATGTTAGAAATGGATAGTACAAAATGACACTGGCTTTAGTAGCAAACGTTGCATTAATTTATACTGATTGACAGTTAATTTGATTTTAAATGTGAGCATTGTTGCCAAAAATCAACAGCAGCTCATCGGTGGGGCAATGCTTCTGGAAGTTACTCATTTTAAGGATATTATGATAATTGTGTCTTTAAAAAGTCGACATCTACGGAAAATCATGACATGGATCTTGAATGCTGTCGAGTTCACCCATTAAAATCGGCATTTGCTGTTGTCGCCATAACTAACACAAAAGCGAAATGAAGTATAGCACAAAACCTGGCTAGTTCAGGGGATCGATGTGAGTTTAAAGTGTTTTTGTACTGTTAGTGAAGTATTTTGTTTTTATCTTGTTTTAGAATGGCCAAATCAGATCTAGAACATTGCCGTATTAACCTAGTATTTTAAAAAGACTCGACTGTAAGAGTCGTCCATAACTCGTTTAAATTTATTTAGACTTATTTGAGATTCTTTTTTAAGATAAGAGATTCAAAGGAAGCGCACGATCTAACCTTTAAAACGATAGTCAGATGTTGTTATAGTATCGACCTGTTCCGAAATTCCTTATACAATATTGCTTACAAAGCTGTAGCTTTCTGCAAAAAATCTGTCAGGATTAGACAAAGAACGTAGCCAACTCTGCCTCGTGGCTATACGTATTGATGTGAACCCAATGTTAGAAACTTAGCAGATCCATGCTTAAGGCCTCTTATCAATTGCTTCAGGTTTAAATCTGGTAATCTTTCGAACTTAAATCGGTAAAAGTAAAAACTTTCCTAAAGCTCATGATTATTGATCTTTCGCTATAGGGTTGCTTCACGGCGGACGTGGCATGAGGAAGTCAAAGCGGCTGATTGTGTGCAACTGACCAATCACATTGCAACGTTCCGTGTTTTTGTACTAATATGTTATGAACTTACCATGCAAATGAACAGTAGAGTGAAAGATTTCTCTGAAAGACCAACCCGTTGACACAGTCAATTTAAGTAACCACACCAAAGGGTTTCGAAGTATCTTTTGTCAATAAATTGTCAGCACGGTGCCACAAAGAAATGTGTTCTTTGGATTACTTGATTGTCATCCACTGCACAGTCTCAAACGAGAATGATGATACGCTTGGCTTTGACGAGTCGCCAATTATCAGAATTGACTGGGTACTTATCAATGTGCAAAAGGGAAAGGTACGTTTGCATTTTTTTTCCTAGACTACTAGATATTAATGAATAAGATTGATGATGTCTTTGTAGAGTTAGAAAGGCGTAGGTATGTATCCCCTCTCTAGCGTACCTGTACAAATGTTTGCATTATTCTCATGACCTGTCTCTACTATCTAAGCTCTCTAAGCTCTTTTGAAAGTGAACAGACGCTAGGTTCTTTCACTGTTGAGGTTTGAACTATTGGCTTTCCTTTTCTTTTCTTGGCGTCCCAGCAAATCTCCGACCACAGAGAAATCCCCCGAAATGCAAATGGATCGTTTTTAGTATCTTCAGAGGAACTTAAATTTCACAAATAATGTAATAGTCTTTTTTTTGGATAAAATTAAATAGTTTCCGACCAGAGAATTCGTTATGAATGTTCAAGAAATACGGATAGTGGCACTGTATAAATTGCCACTTTTGCAATACTGTTGGGCCCTATGACAGCAACGATATTAAAGAGTAAATAAAATTGTATTTATCAAGCAAGATATTGCGAGATAAATACTTTGGCCATCCGTCATTTGTATTTGTCAATGTAGTAAAATCGAAGTAGAACAGTTCAAGTTTTAAAGGTGCCTTAACAGTGAAACAGGTTATAAAAGGTATACTGAACTATTTTTCCATCTACGCAAAATATCATTTAAAGGTAATTCTTGAATGTGATGTTTGTCCCTTTGGAAACATAAACTAGACTGGCCTTGATTATCCATAGGAATGTAACTTTACGTCTTTGCTGTTAAGAGCTCTAGGGTATATTTCGATCCGGTTTTGTTTGGTCAAGGCGATTCTATGATGGTAGACAGCGATGCCATGAATATTTGAAACACGTAAAAGTTTATTTTATGAATTTCGTATTGTTAACAGCAAGTTCTCTTTTACCCAAAGTCTTGATTTTTTATGATAATTGTACTTTGGTAAGCTATTGTGGTACAATACATTTAATGCTATCTTTTTAACATCTTAATTTTGCTTCCTATGCAGCATCAGGTTAAATAGGATAATATGTTGCCGTATATTTAGAAACATTTACATTGGGCATTGGATTAAACAACAAATGGAGCGGCCAATTTTTTTACTAGTTATGTCAGAAGTATAGGGTGATGACTCGCTTTTACACGGTTTTTCTTTAAAATAAATTTTTCTGCCTAAAACATTCATTAGGCTGTCTTAAAACAAAACCATTTGCAATCGAAAAAGTAGAACCAACCACGTAAATGACAATATGACTTGATCTAATCCGTAAATACTTTCGAAATGACGTCGTTCAATGAAACCGAGGGTTGTATCAAGTAGGTGGTGGTAGTGCACTTCCCTTAACTTCACGAGGATTACTTCTTTTAAAAACATGAGTTATGATGTGTAGATGCCCTTGTCTATTGTTCTTTATATAGATTTATTGTATGTTAAAAGTATTGAACAAACTTACTTGAAGCCCTTTTTAACACAACCAACATTGATTATTTTTGTTAAGCTATACAGAGGTCCGAAAGTTTGTTATTATATTGTTTAAGCCTGGGTTCTTGAAAAACGTCCAAATTGATATAAATTAATATGATTTTAACAGTCGCACGCGAGTGTCTTCATTTCTTTTTACTTGTCATTATTTTATGCCGATGTAAATTTATATGTTCACAGTATTCAACCCTCAGTTTATTTACTAAATGGCGATCACGATTTACTGAACGTGGACTCTTTATTACTGCTGTTTATCACTAGTTCGAATGTCTCCTCTTACCAACGCCAATAGAACAAACAAAATATTTTCTTTGCGTGTTAATACTTTTAGATGACTTGATTTAGTAGTTTCATTTAAAGTGGCATTGCTTCTACTAGTCTGGGATGAGATAACGTGAGTGTCATAAGATGAGCAGATAATGGCACTTATTTGACTTGCTGCTTTCCAATACATCTTGAAAATAGCATAACGTAATCAGCTTTCAACAATAATTATTGATAAAACATTAACTTTCTTAATAATAATAATATAGTATAAGTTTATCTATAGCATATTTGTAAGATATAGAAACTATTGATATATAAAAAGGAAGTGAGTTTTACGATCTCCAAGTCAGTTTCGATGGTATCATCAAGGTGACCCGTAATCTTACTCGAACAGTACGAAGTTTTTAAATATATGATTTTTATTTTCAACAATTTTCATCACATCATCTTCAATCTTCCCTCTTGGTGTTAAAAAGTTACTTAATAGCATAATTCAAGATTATATGGGGTGGAAAAGTTAACTGTCTAAAATCACAACGATATAAAATTGCTTTCTGATGCTAAGGTAACAGTGGAAAGAAACGCATCTGCCTAACTAATTCAAACAAGAGCAGCGAAAGAACTGCCAGCTATAGAGACATTGCTAACACCAATTCCTCAACATTTAGCCAATTGTAATCTTGATATTTTCAACATATGTTTTTGGCAGCAACATTTTAACATTTCTTATAAGCAAAATAGAGAGATACGAAGAGACGTGAGGCATATATGTCTAACATCTACGATTTTTTACCTTCCCAGCTTTAGTTTTTTTTAAGCGTGAAGGATAAAATTCTAAAATCAAGAGAATTAGGGGCAGGTGCAGTAGGTTAATTTTTAGGTAATGTTCACTCAGATTATGAGATTCATTACTCTTGTATTTGCAAGTAAACTTGACTGGAAATAACACGGCAGTATTCTAATTCCTTAGTAAATTTTGAGTCGTGTCTCTTTGCATACATTCAATTCTAAGAATTAATCAAACGACTGGCATAGCCAAGTTAAGTTTTAATTCTAAACAAGAGTTAACATTAAACGCTGGGACAGTGTTCATTTGTCATTAAAAATCACATTTTCACCCTAAGAAAAGTAACAATGATTTTGTATGTTCATTCTATAAAAAGATCCATCTCATTGACATTTTTTGCACTTTTTCACAAAAAGACAAAAGGTGAATAAAATAACAATAACAAAACCACCGAGATTTTAAACTCTACATATATTGATGATATTTGTGTATTACATTTTAAGTTTTAAGCTGTGTAGCTCATACTTTTGGCATTACCAGCAACCACTAGCTATTGTCGTTAAATCGACAAGTCACTTGAAAGCTATATACTATAAAAGTACTATTAAACTCTTTTGAGAACTGGGTGTATTTTTATTACTCCTAACAGCTCATTTAAAGTAAAACTGAAATAGAACAGGTTTAATATGAAAAGTGTTATAGAAAATAAATCGGCCTAACGACAATCTTCGGAATCCTTACCTCCATGTATAAAATTCAAAATATGCTATTTCACGCAGAATCAACTGAAAGAACGAGAGAACCATTCTGTAGTTTTATTCTGACTGAATCTATTGGTTGATAAAAGCAGAATTTCCACTCACTTTCTTATACAAGAAGATCAAACATCGTCGCTTAATGACGTAGAGCGTTTTAATACAAGGGCTGTAAGCAAACTTAACTCATTTAGAACAAAAAATATGTAAACTGCAAATACCTCACTACCATTAAAAAAACAGAAAAATATCTCATTTAATGCCCGGGAGCTCTACCCGTTTGAACTCACGCAAATACCTGCTACGAAGATAGGAAACATAGAAACTGTGGAGAAATTAATAAAATATTTGTAAATTGTCAGGCTTGAGGAATAATGTGGCAACCCCTTTTCCCTAAATTTTCAAATTGGCAAGACCTTGATAGTACAGCAGGAAAATCTTCGGTTAAAACTGTATGCTGTCTTTGATACACGTCAGAATTACCATATCTTACTCGTTTTTACATCTGAGAAAAGTGTCTTATGATTGACAACCGACGAAAATAGGGAAAAGAATTTTGGAAGAGAAGATCGGAAACATAAAAATTGTGGAGAAATTCATGAGATATTTGTAAATTGTCAGGCTTAAGGAATAATGTGGCAACCCCTTTTCCCTAAATTTTCAAATTTGCAAGAGCTTGATAGTACTGCAGGAAAATCTTCGGTTAAAACAGTATGCTGTCTTTGATACACGTCAGTATTACCACATCTTACTTGTTTTTACATCTGAGAAAAGTGTCTTATGATTGACAACCGACGTAACAAGGAAAAAGAGTGTTAAAAAATTACTTTATCGCCATTAACTGCTTAGGTTTTCTATAGTTTGGTGTAGACAGAACATTACTCAATAAAACATTACTTTTCTGGTTACTACTTAACGTACTAAATTAAACCGACTAAATTAGTGCTTATATTCCCCTTCTTGATAATTTTTTTGGGAAGAAAAACCCCAAAAGGCAGGAATTTATTGCTACTTGCACGTTACTATTTGACTTATTGCGAGGTAAAATCATATAAACGTGTGGTTTAAGAAATGTTTTCTTTCGACAGTGTGTATAAATTTTACCTTCAGCTTTAGTTTTGCTTAACAGTCCCTGACCCAGAAAAACGTTTATTCTGAATCGTATGTACATTCTTCTTAATTTTTCTTCGCAGTGCTTCGTATTTCAATTATTTTCGGCAGTGTTTACATTGCAAGGTATTAAACGAAGGTCAAAACTTTGCATGAATTCTGCAGAAAGAAAAATTACTTCATTGATTACGTACACATTGCATGCATTCATCTGCTTGTGTTGTACTAAACCGTAAGTTGTATTTTCTCTCTTAAATGATTACGAAACTTCATGTTTTTACTATGCTTGCATTTTATCTATATAGTCTTGTGCAGGAAAATGTACCTTCTATGCCGACCAAAATCATCAGGCGTGAAAATGAATCATCATAAATATAGTGATAAGGAATAGTTATTAAGATTTATTTGAGCGAGGGTAATTTAGCTAAGAAGCTCTGCAGGACTCCGTACATCATTTATGAAGCAAAAATTTAATCTCGGACGCTCATCAGATGAGTTTGCAATTCTGCAAGTTTGCTGGTGTTTTTGAATAGCCCTATATGCAATTGCTTCACTCATTAACGTAGGGAAATATTTGGATATTTTTATAATTTGTCCATAAATAGAATAAAAGTGCATCTTTAGTTTAAATAGATT
>JAAAKM020001107.1:0-15196 GCA_010016025.2 Alatinidae sp. Z8VKAUB7J3 | reverse complement strand
CATGTCTCTCTCTTTTATGTGTCATGCCCTTCCAGAGCGTCGATGATCAGGGCCTTCCACTGTCTTTCGTCTCTTTTGTGCACCTTTCAATCTCCTTACCGATGTTCTGTAAAGTCCAGTTCACATAGGAGTAAAATCCGTCGCTAGGTCTGAGAAGAGGGGCTAGCAAGAAGATCGTATTACTTTACTTCTGCTGATTCACATGCCCGATCCATTCTGTGCAAGCGCAAATAACTAAAATGGAGCACTTCACGTCAGAATTTCGTTAACGGGCATTTACATTCATCTTGTTGATTGTGGCACTTCGGTCTATAAATTTCAAAAAATAATTATCACGCCCAGGATACAACCCCCGTGTTTGCTAAGGAACCTGATCTCCCCTTGGTATCAAATAGCTGTCAAAAGTTGCACCTGTCATCGTGATCATAGAATTTCCGCGTCAGAACAAAATAGGCGCCAGCAATTTGAGTGATCGTTCGAAACCAACAGAGAAAACTCGTTGGAAAAGAACAAAATTTCTTGTTACTTTCGGACGACTTTTGCTTTGGCATATGTCGATCAAATTTTAACTTTCACAGCCAAGTAGAAGCATTCGTATGTAAGAAAACCTGCCTTTAACGACGGGTTGTACTTGTATGTGAACCAGGCTTAAGTTCGTCACTCTTTGTTTTCCTCTTTTGTCTTCAATCATTCCGGTTAGATTGAGCTTCTGAAGCCCGTCTTTCCCGATGATGTGTCGTAGGAATTGTACTTGTTGTTCTCTGATTGTATCGATAGGGTCTCTTGGCCTATCGTACGCAGGACTTAGTCATTTGATGCGTCTCCGACTTTCTTGCTGGACCCCGTTGAGACCGGACCAATTCTCAGTTGCGTCGAGGCGGTAATTTCCTTTGTATTGAGCTAAAATGTGGCTGATGATAATTTAGTGTTTTGCCTACGTTTGCCTATGTGTCGATACTTCGCTGCTCAATCAACTAAAGTATCCAAATTTTTTGAATGATCCAAGAAACGGCATCAGACATGTGAAAGAGCTAAACTTTGGAGAAACATCAATGATTCCATCAGTTACATGATACCATAATCCTCGTAGCATAGTGTCCTCATAAGTCTATTTTCCCCTGGAATTAAAGACCCTCCACTACCTACGTATTTTCATTCTTTAGTTTAATTATTAAGTAGATCTTTTATTAACAAATATTGCATATAAACCCAGTATATTTTGTGTAACAGTGTTCCAAACTGTGGAGAAACATCAATGATTCCACCAGCTACATGATACCACAATCCTCTTAGTATAATGTCTTGATAACACTATACTTTCCTGAATTAAACTACTCAAATTGAAAACCCTCCAATACCTACGTATTTTAATTTTTTAGTTTAATTGTGAAGAACATCTTTTACTGACAAATATTGCATACAAACCCAGTATATTTCGTGCGAAAACAGTTTCCTAAACTATGGAGAAAATATTACCTCTCCCCCTAGAGAAATGCGAGGGTAGTTTTCTCCCTACACTAAGTAGAGTAAACATGTGGCAAAATTGACCGTTATATTTTCGAAAATTCTATTGCTCTAGTGTTCTTTTCAAAACTAACATTTCAAATCCTCTCTTCTCGATCATACTTTCTAACGTTAATGGACTTTGGATTGATGACGGGCGGGATGACAGTTCTTCCTTGGTCAAGTCAAATGGCGCAGAGAGGCTGGTCTCCAATTGCGTTGAGATGGATGTCGATGTCCACCGGTGGATGATTGGGAGCTAATGTGACGACTAGAGAAGTAGAGTATGTTAACATCGGAGGTCACCTAGCTCAGCTGATAGAGCGCACGCGGCGAAAGCGTGGGTCATGGGTTCGATCCCCGGTGGTGACATGCTTTTCTATTTCTCGAATGTTCTTTTCAAAACTAACAGGTTCTATTTGTTCCTTAACAGCAGTTTCTTTGCCTGCTATACCCTAATTTACAACATCATTTCTCTCTTTTTCCTCACAAGATATTAACGAATGCCTCGACCAAAGCAAGTGCACTGGAGGAAATTTCAAGTGTAAAAACTTACCAGGAGCATTTGAATGCGTTTGCAAGGAAGGATACAAGATGGAAGGAGGCTTCTGTGTTGGTACGGTAATAAGATCTTTATATTTTACTAGAGTAATAAATTAGGATTAAGATTACTGATGCCTATGAACGATAATGATAATAATGATGATCATTGTGATAGTTATAATGCTGTTAATAATTGGAGCGGTAAGGAGGATGAAGAAACAGGAAAACTAAAGATATTGGGGAAACGTAGGCGATTATCACATGTAACTATAATATGGCGATGATAATGATGATGATAATGATGATGATAGTGATGATGATGATGATGGTAATGAAGAGGATGATGAAGATGATGACAATGATGAGGATGATAATGATGAGGAGAATGATAATGATGATGATGATGATAATGATGATAATGGTGATAATGATGATAAGCATGATAAGCATGATAATGATGACAATGATAATAATGGTGGTGGTGGTGTTGCTAATGATAAAAATAATGGACTGTCTAGTTTGCGTTTTATGAATATGGGTAAATTATGGATAAAATAATAAAGTATAAAGATATAAAACTTAACTTTCATTTCCCCAATCTTGGTGTTATTTTTCTTTCAGATATTGATGAATGTAAAGACAGCTCACGTAACAATTGCGAGCAGGTTTGTAATAATACCCAAGGAAGTTTCAAATGCTCTTGTAATCCAGGATTCAGTCTGGCTCCAGATGGTAAAAAATGCTTGGGTAAGTTACTGTTATGTTTCCAGATTTTCTTTATAAACTACAATACACATGATACCACAAAATATCAACTGTTGCTTCATTACTTCAAACTTTTAAACTTTCCCTCGTACCTAGTGCCTCCAATGACCCACCATCGTCCGACTCGAGGGAATTTTTTGATGGCTAGAGAACGCAATTATGTTTTTATATTGGCCTATGCTGCATTGAATAAGGCAATGAAGCTGATCATTTATCGTTAATGGGCCAAGAGTGCCTTAAAAACCAGCTATCTCATTTTTCTTTATTTATGAAAGGTGAAGAGTGAGTTTCGCATCAGAAAATTGTGGAACGTGAGAAAATAAGTAGGCATAAGCCACACGTGAGAAAGATGTGAGACAGACATGAAAAAGATTTGAGACAGGCATGAGAAGGGCGTGACACAGGTGTGGGAAGGATGTGACACAGGAGTGAGGAAGGTGAGAGACAGCCGTGAAAAGTTGCGAGACAGGCGTGAGAAAGGTGAGACAAACAAATTGTAAAATTAAAATCAATTATACTACATAATTACCAGTGCACTCTAGGTTTGTACACTACACTTACTACACATGTTACAGTAAAGTGATTATGTAACCTTCATAACAAGGTCTACGTGTCAAAGGGACGTGTCACGGTGCATGTGTCACGATCAACAAGTCAGGGCTCACGTGTCAGGGCCTACGTGTCAATGATAGTTTCACAAAACATTTACATATTTTAACTCCGTTTCTCGCGAAATCTATTACTATATATAACTTTAAAGATTTCAGCCATTGTTTCTGTAGAACTTTTTTCTATCATATCGTAACATACTCAGTTTTGGCGCGGTTTGGAAATGATGAAACATAAGCAAAACTGACCGTCTTGACAAGTTTAATTTTGCGAGGTTTCAATCTTTCAAGAAAAATGATGTATCGCTACAAGGGAGAGAAATAAGAATAAAGATCAGTTCATCCGGCAATGTCATTTAACTCAGTTCTGCTACTCCAAGTTAGAGAAAAGATAATAAAGCATCAAAGCGCCCCAATGTCAGTTTTAAGTACGTTCACAGACTACTAAAATCCCCTGACGGACAAAGTTAAAAGATGGGGAAAATTATCTGCGGCCAACTTTTTAATTTATTATAACTTTTGAACGGAACGTTATTATTCTCTACTTTCTTTTGCAAAATCTGAGTTAGCCTATTGCCTTTCAAATACAAATAAGTTTGGTAACAGAAAATGCCGCTGGTGGCATCAAAGCGGCGCCGATGTCACAGACCCCTAAAAACTATATAATGCCTTAAAGCACATACAAACGCCATAAAAGGGCAAGAAGTGCTGTCAAATGCTTTAAATATTACAGGACTAAGTTTATCTGCTCGGCGAATATAATGGAGGGATCAGATTTGTTAAATTCTTACTTGGGGGTTCATCCGTTACGTCACCCCTAAAAGGGGTGAAAATACCTCCATATTATGTAAAAATAGGAATGAAAGACATAATATGGTGAGAAATGCTGTCAAATTCTTTAAATATTGTATGGGCGCAGCCAACTCAAAATATTATCATGCATATCAAAACATTTTGGCACATTTACACCTATATTACGTATTTCACACCTTTACAGGGGGCTTGATGAGGCAAACATCGATCAATTTCAGACCTAAAAATTCCCCCAAATTACGTAAAAACGGTAAAAAAGGCACGAAATACTGTTAAATGTTTAAACTGACGATAAAGCAGCATAAAAATAAGTTTAGTCATGCAATATTTGAAGCATTTGACAGCATTTCGTGCCCTTTTATGACGTTTGTATGTGCTTTAAGGAATTTTGATGCCACCAGCGGTACTTTCCGTTACCAAGCTTATTTGTATTTGAAAGGCAATAGGCTAACTCAGATTTTGCAAAAGAAAATAGAGAATAACAACGTTCCGTTCAAAAATTATAACAATTTAAAAGTTGGCCTCAGATAATTTTCCCCGGCTTTTAACTTTGTCCGTCAGGGGATTTTAGTAGTCTGTGATACGTTCTATTACTAACACCTACGATACCAGTTTCTCTGTTAGCTATGAAATACAAACTATATTGACTCTCACCTACCTACATGCAGGAGAGACAAGCGTAGCTTAGATGGGTTGCATTTAGGGTGATCTAAATAGCTGTGTTACTAGATAACCCTGGTTGCATTATGCTAAAAGTTAATAAAACTGTGTTGGTGATGAGACGGAAGTACTCTGGAGTGGCCAATAAACGGGGGTCATCATTACGGTCTAAAGTTAATAAACGGGGGGTCCAAATAAACGGGGGGTATGAACTCCAGTCTCAATTTCGTGAAAAGTTTTAAATAAGGATGACATACGAGGACAAAAATTGTACTAATTGACTATTTGGCAACTGTTTCCGGGTCAAATGTTGCATGGAAACTTATTCAAGTGTTTTCAGACATCATTTACATTTTGAGTACTGGCAAAATTCCTTGAAATTAATAAACGGGGGGGTGGGGGTACTAATAAGGGGCGGAAGGTTTATAAATTTCAAAAAATTAATAAGCAGGGGGAGGTACGATTATTTGGCACTTGAGAGTACACAAAGTTTGTTACATCAATGGCTATAGAAAACGAAATCTTTCTCTACAATTCTTGGTTACATTTCTGTAGATTTGGGCGACAAACCGTCATCTAAATAGATTACTTGCTTTTCAAAGCGATCTTTAATGTTATGTATTTTTCTTATATCTATTTTAGACATAGACGAATGCAAAGGTGACAATAAATGTGACCCAAAGACCTCAGTCTGTTACAATAAGGTGAACGACTTTGTATGCATGTGCAAGAGAGGATATAAGCCGTCCAAAGTAGTCGATAAAAAATGCGATCGTAAGTCAAGTTTGTTTACCTACCTTGTTGGACTGTCTTTTCCTTTGAAAGCGCTGAAACCTATTTAGGTAGGATGTAGGTATCAGTGCTCCCTCCAACTAATACTGGCACTGAAAATGGTCTCTTGGAGAACACCCTAACTTAATTTTAATACTGCCTCGGCCACCTACTTCTCGTACTTTATCGCTACTTGATCAAAAAACAGAGAAATCAAACACCTTTCTGACTCATCGCTGAATTATGGCAATTATTTATCATAACCTAAGCATAGACTAAATCAAATACCGTTAATAACCAATTAAGCGCCCAGGTCCAAATAAGCGCCTAGATCTAGACAGCGAAGACGTGGATGCAGCAGCTCTAGTGTTTACGCTTTAAGATGATGATTGCGGGGAACGATGAAGATGTATTCATTGATTTATTGATTGAATGTTATGTTTCAAACTATTCTATAGAAAGATCATGTATATTTAGTTATCTGTTTTTCCTTTCGTAATAAGTGCCCAGGTCCGAATAAGCGCCCACCCAAAAAGTTTGTTTTTAAATAAGCACCCAGGGCGCTTAATCGGTCATTTACGATATATGAGTTCCCAAACCATTTGACGACAAAGGATCAGGTACCTATCAAGCGGCTTATCAAGCAAAAGTTGAAAACAGAAAAACTCACTGACCTTTGCGCGACTTCCAAACATTGACTAGTGTGAGTCTAGCCAAGGATCAGGTACCTCTAAAGTGAACTATCAAGCAAACGTTGTAAGTGAAAAGAAATGCCAAGCACAAAGCAAATGAAATATAGAAGTCTTTTATATATCAAAGGATCAGGTACCTCGGGCACTCACTATCAAGCAGGAGTTGACAATGAAGCAGCTCCTTGCTGTTAGAGTAACTTTAACCCTATCTTACATGGACATGGGGGGGGGGGACTAGTAGACCCGCGGCTACACATTGCAGCTCACAACTTTTAAAAGCCTGGCCGGATTGACGTTAAATTTTGTGACTTTTCCTAGAATTTACTGAGAATTCCTACGATGAATAAATTTTTTTGAAATTTTGAATTTTTTTTGCAGTATTGGCGTTTTGTTGACCTATTGCAGAGTTTTTTACTTTTCCGTTTTGTTACTTTTCTTTGAAAAATACGATTATTATATCTTTAAGCTTAAATTTTCTTTCCTGAATTTGTGCCGACGATTTCATATTCTCAAATTTGATCAGTGACAAAAGCAAAATCTGTTGAAATTTCGCAAAAAATGAAAAAATATGTTGTGCAATTAGGTGAAGTTTGCTAGAGAACCTTATATAACAATATGTGCAAAATAGGGTACCTATCAAGCATATATATATATATATATATATACATATAGTTGTGAACGGGCGACTTGACGGTCCAGTGATGAAGAGCAATAATCAGAAAGTATCAACGTAAAAATACATAATTTTTATATTAATTTTTTTTAGCTGTGCAATGTAGTGCTGTGCTGGTTACAGATGAAAACATTGTCATGGCACCTCATAACTGTACGACCAATGGACGTACTTTACACCAGAAATGTCATTTCGACTGTAAGCCTGGCTACATTTTGCGTCCAGGTTCGGACAAATTTTACACCTGTAATGAAGATGGAAACTGGGTCGGAGAAGTACCCCCCTCATGCAGACGTAAGTATACCAGCACCTTGTTAACTGTTTACTAGAATGAAAGGTCTTTATTTCAAGAGAATTTGATTATGGCTTTATTCCTCATCCATGTGGGGTCGCCGGTGTGAATTGCCTTGCTCCATTTTTTCCTGCTCATGTCTTCGCACTCTTGGAATCCTACCCTTTCAAAGCCATCTTCGATGCAGTCTTTCATCTTCTCTTCGGCCTCCTCTTCTTCCGCTTTCAATTTCCAACTACCTCACTCTTCTCCGTACATAATCCTCTTCCCGTCTCGCTGCGTGTCGCAGCCTTGTGTCCCTCAACTTTTCCCGAAAAAAGCCCGAAACTGCAATTTTCCTCTTACCAATCCATTAGCTATTGGGTCCTTTTCTTGTAAGGCCCATGGACTATCTAAGCATTTACATTTTCACCACTTGTATTTGCTACCTGCGTCACATCTATACAATAAAATACGTTTAGACAGCTGTTAGTCCTTCTTTAAGTCAGCCGAATAACAATAGTGGACTAAGATAAGAATCTTGAGGCATCCAGCAATTTTACGAATTGCTATCTCTGGTTACGGGCAAGGAGACAGATCCTCTATTGTGGCTAAAAGCATGTACTGCTTTCTTGTCAGGAGAATTTTTTCAGAGCCACAAACAAATTGCAAGCATTTAATATTTGGTATCGTTTGAACGGAGTTTTTTTGTAGATTAAGACGGTAAAACCCCAACCAAAAAGTTGGGGGAAAAGGCACTGTATTTTTATTAGAGCAAAATAACAGCCTATCGCTATTAGTATTACGTTTCAAAGTCATATATAGGTTATGCACATCAGTCACGTACCCTATAATCTATCTTTAAGTTGCTAATTAGTGAAATAATTCAATTAATAAAGGTTATTTTTCCTTATAGTGCAAAGAATGATATTTGTTGTATTTTACCAAATTTGAAGACATTTGAAGCAATAATTTTGAGGTTCTTCGAATTTTTAAATATGCATCGATAGAAAAACCCGCATTATTAAGGAAACTGTAACGTTTTCCCCAAAATATTATTATTTCTTGAGATTTCGCTATGTTAATCTACAAAAACTGTCCATTCTAACGGTACCAAATATGAAATATTTGCAATTTGTTTGAGGCAAAGCCATTTTTCTAACTGACTATGCAAGAGAGAATGAGGCAGTAAGTACACTAATTTTTGTTATAAGAAACTACCTCAGCGTCCAGCCCTCGAAGTTTCTTAAAATGTTGACCTTTTAGCAGCTTCTCATTCTCGTGCACCGAATAGAAGGGGGCTAATCACACTACTGTTAGTAAACTCACACTTCATTTAGGCTACATTCTGTTCCAGGTTAGCCTATTCATGAAATAACCCGTTATCAAACAGTCTAAACCGCTTTCAGAGTTTGTAAAGGTTTCTTAGAGCAGCCCCATCTAGGCCTGGTTTCTTATAAGAAAATAAGTGTGCCACAGAGAATACAGCCAGGAAACCCGTTGACACCTCAAACGTTACAGTTCTACCTGGGATTAAAGTCTCCCATTCCAGAGCACTCACCAGGCAACGCGAGAAGTTCTTCGTTTCTCATATCCCTGCTTGAATGCAGTTTCTAATCTTCGTTTTTCATATCCCTATTTGGAAGCATTTCCTTATGTGTGGTTTTATATCCTTATTTGAAACATTTTCTAACCTTCGTTTTCATATCCCTGTCTGAATCATTTCTGATCTTCGATTTTCATATATCTGTTTGGAAGAATTTCCTGATCTTCGATTTTCATATCCCTGTTTTGTAGCATTGCCTAATCCTTGGTTTTCATATCTCTGTTTAAAAGCATTTTCTTATTCGATTGGATAGCCACTCTCTGTCCGAAAATCAACGCCCCTAGGAATGGCCAAGTTGTTCCAGCAGATTGCACTAATAGTGGAATAGAAGAAGGAGGGAAATGTTTCATTTATTGTAACAATGGATACAAGCTTATTGGTACAAAGGAAGCCAAGTGTCATATACAGAAGTATTCCGCTGATACGTCCCACGCGCGATGTGTCCGAAGTGAGTATACTCTTTAGTGATAGTGATAGAACAGGAAACCTCAGTTTTGAGTCACTGAAAAGGGGTTTTATCAATATCGTCATCAGATGATTCCGTACTCTTTGATAGTTTTTAATGGTAATATGATTATCAGTACAAAATACATATGCTGGAAACTAATCACTGACTGACATGGCATCGGTTGGTTTATGGGCAGCGGTTATTTGTAAAGCTTGGTCGTTACGTGACTAAACCGGAAATGCTCTTTGGGCCACAACGACCTTAGTTACGAGGTAGCAACGCCATGCTTAACGCAGTCTTTTCTGCATGCTGCTGCAAACATGCCTACACTACTACTAATTATTTATTAATTTTGAATTGATAACTGTTAATACACAATTATTAATTTTTCAGTTGTTTGTTGCTTAAATGCGAAGTTGGGAAAATGCTACTAGTACTGGACTCGCTTATGCCTGGTTCACATGGAGGACAAAACGGTTTTAAGGAGCTTAAAATAGATATAAATTGGTTTTTAGGCATTAAAACCATTTGATTCACATGAAGGACCAAAGTGTTTGAAGGTACCTTGGAACCGAAACCAACTAGTCGCAAAGGGATTAAGAATATCAGGAAGGTGACTGTGGAAATCAGCTGGACTATTGTCAAAGCAAGGATTACTCGAACAAGTCAAATAACCAATTTGTAAAATGTAAACAAACCAAATCATCACATTACACAATCTGGCCATGCCCAATGCAATGGTAATTGCCACATGGCGCATGAGTACTAACACATGGTGTGCGTAGGCAATGCACACCGCGGGTGGTTTCTTGAAAACATGTTTTAATGGAATAAAAAATTTTGGCCCCTTAACCGTACCTTACATGGGGTTTTTGGCTCTTCTCATACATGGGGGGGGGGGGGGGCTAGTAGGCCCGCGGCACTTTGACACAATATAACTTTACATCAGCCGATGCTATGACAAAGATATTTGGAACGTTTATAGTTTAACTCTTTTCAAAATATATATATAATTCTTTCCAATTGCAAAAAAAACAATTTCAATTTGGTGTGAATGACGTCATCTATGGCTATGAAATGTTGCACAATATACAAAAATTTCAAAAATTTGTAAAAAGGCCATAAAACATACTTTTTGAATTACATTTTGATTTTTAAAGGGCTTTTAGTATCTCTAAAGTATTTCTACGAGTATACGTTGTACTTAGGCAAGATATTTTAGATTTTGAGCAAATTATTTTACAAAATGTATGAGATTTGAAACGACCGAAATGGTTGCTTACTTATGATCCACCGGTTTTTATTTATTTTGAGCATTATGACTAAAAATATGCTCCAAACATCAAAAATATAACTCTTAATTCACTGTTGGTACAAAATTCATCTAAAGATCTGATTTTCCTATAATCATATTGCATATATTATTATATAAGATTCTCTAGCGAACTTCACTTTACTGTACAACATTTTTTTTTCATTTTTTGCGAAATTTCAAAAAAATTTGCATTTTTCACTTCAAATTTTGAGAAAACAAAATCGTCAGTACAGATTCAGGAAAGAAAATCTAAGTTTAAAGATATAATAATCATGTTTTTTCAAAGAATAGTAACAAAACAGAAAGGAAAAAACTCGACTATAGGTCAACAAAACGCTAATATCGCAAAATTTCAAGAAAATAGTTTGAAAAAAATTATTCATCATAAGACTTTCAAGTAAATTTTAGGAAGTCACCAAATTTCAAGTCAGTCGGGCCAGGCTTTAAAAAGTTATGAGCTGAAATGTGTAGCCGCGGGCCTGCTAGGTCCTCCCATGTAAGATATGGTTAAAACCGGCTAAAAACAGAACGGTCTCGAGGGCAATCCTGATTCACATGGACAACGAAACAGTTTATAGCTCTAAGAACCATTTTGTTCTAAGCGCTGGCGACCGTTTTGTTGTTCTCCCAAAGAACGGGAAAATTTTGATTCGCATGGAAAACAATTTTGTTTTCAGCCATTAAAACGTTTTCGTCTCCGGCTTAAAACCGTTTTGTCCTCCATGTGAACCAGGCATTAGTGTTAATGATAGAACACTTAAAAATAATTTTAAAATTTTATTAATTCTACCAAAACGTGATTGGCAAATACCGTAAAATCCCGAATATAAGCCCTGGGGCTTATAGAGGTTCGTAAGCAGTTTTGGTGGACTTATATTCTTGGGCGGGGCTTATATTCAGAGGGTCTTTGGGGTCAACAGGTAACTTGTGTATTCCAAAATGTTCACCATTCGGTGTCCAATCAGCGAGACTAGTAACAACATTTAATGCGTTGAACCTCACAAAAGAAGGAACGTAAATACAGAGGCACTATATATACTCTGTCCATGTTCATTCAGTATTACTGCCTTCTGCATTACCAATTTCGTATCCAACACAAAGAAACCCAATTGTAAGCTCTGCGCTTATATTCGACGGGGGCTTCTATAAGGAAGGGTATCTTGGTTAGTTTACAGGGGCGCTTATATTCGGAGGGTCTTTTGGGGAAAGAGAAAACATTAACCATTCGTTGTCCAATCGGAGAGACTAATAACAACATCTAATGCGTAAAATCTCAAAAAAGAACAAAAGTAAATACAGAGGCTCTATATATACTCTGCCTATGTTCATTCAGTATCACTGCCTTCTGCGCTATCAATTTTGAATCCAACACACAAAATTCCAGATGTAAGCCCGGGGCTTATATTCGGGAGGGCCTATATTTTAAGTGCCCTCTCAATATTGAAGATCAATATATCTTGGTGTACTTATCAGTTTTGACTCAGATTTGGTGACTTTACCTAAAGTTGTTAAAGTTTTCAAAAATAATTTAAAAAATCAGTTTTTCAGAAAATTATCGGTAGCTGGTTCTCATTTGAACGGTTGATTTTATTGTTCGGGAATTTTTGAATTATGAAGTTGAATTTTTGATTTTCTGAATAAAAACCAACTTTCTGCGACAATGATTTACGATTTTTAAGCTCCCTAAAGATCTTCCCGATAAAATTTCATTAGCCAGACATAACTTTTTACAATATGACGTCATCACTACTTACAATATGACGTCATCACTACTTACAATATGACGTCATAGCGCAGAAAATAAACATTTTTCTCAAATTGCTTTCGATTCCCTTTTTAAAACTTGCAAATAAACGAGCCCCTAAAAATTCAGTGAGACAGAATGACTAATTTATAATAAGGAGTTTTTAACTCTCACATTCACGTAAAAAATACCATACCGAATTCCAACAAATCAAGCATAGCAATAAGCCTAAATGTCTAATGACGTTCAACTTTTCAGCAAAGATGTATTATATAAATGGCCATACCATACAAGTAAAAAATGCATCACTAGCATCAAATGTTTGCAAATACAGTCAACGAAAGTCAATTTTCGTACTCTTTTAACAATTGCCCTGTAAACAAAAACATGACCCTGTCTTGTGACCATTTATGTGGAACAAAATATCATGTTATAGTAGAGGAAAGATTTAGTAAAGTTATGCAGCAGTAGGTTTAGTAGCCTTGGGGATATTTCAGGGGGCTGAAAAACCCTCCCCTTACTTTCGGAGGCCATAAAACCTCATATCGAATAGGCTTAAACTTGAAAAATTAAGATGGAACTAACGTAAATTGAGTATGAACGTGTTTTGTGGGACTTCATGAGGCTGGAAGTAAATCACCTTGTATTTTATAAATTTTAACGAGTGTTTGCATATCAGGAGCTTTGTTGACGGAGTGATGGAGTAGCAGTCTTTGTTTGGACACTGCACTTATATACATAAATATGCACTTATATACATAAAGAGTATAAAACTTATAGTGAACTCCATCTATCTCGAAAGCCCAATACCTCGAACTCCTACTCCTCTCCCCCTCTCGACACTCCCTCTCAAACCATTTGCTCTGCCCTTTTACATTTTAGAGGCGACGCATTAAAGCTAGTCCAAGGTACTTCCTTTTTGGCTATCAGCCCTTGGTAATCCAGATTTTTGTTTTTATTTTTCAGTCCCTCGCATCAAGTGTCCGAGTTTCGTACAAGCGACTTTACCAGTAGACAAAGACACAGTTACTCTAGGTGAAAACTACCCATCATATACTGCCACGGTGCCTCCTGACATGGTATCATCAGAGCCGTCTGAGGTTGGCCCTGACTATCAATTTCCGAAAGGACAAACTGTGGTCACATTAACAGCCAGAAATGAAATCAACGAAACAGCAAGCTGCAAGTTTACTGTCACAGTTATTGGTAAATATTAGTCCACATATAGTTGCATGTATTTTAGAAAGTGCTCACTTTTATAATTTATAGACCTAGGGATTGTCTGACATAACTAAAATTCGATACAGTGTATCCTCCTTTATCCTAGTGGCATGTACTTAAATGAGCGATGACCTGTTCGATACACTTTTTTTGCTTAAGAACCAGATAATTTGGGCTGAGGCTCAGTGTTCCTATTTTTTTCGTTTGCCAGCAGGCTCATTTGTTCTTATTTTGTTCTTACGACAGCTGCATCTTGTAGGCAAACGAGTTAGGGGTCTGTATAAAAATGGTTGTTTTGAGGGGGAAATCATGTACTGCAGCAACAAACTCGGAGAGTACAACATTTCATTCAGCGACATTGATGGCGTTGAACTAATTTTGTTGTAAATCACTGCGCAACAAATTATGTTTTTATGAGTTTTCATCCAGCCTAGTGTTGTTCTTAAATTGTTCCTAATGTTTTGGCAATCTAAGCCTCAATTTTCTTACTAAATTTGTTCTTACTAATAAAAACGTTTAAGGCCGAAAATTCAGATAATCGAGTCACCAAGATAGCTTATTTTGCTTATAAAAACAACATCAAGGCTAAGGATCTTTAAAGAAAGAGACATATTGATATATTATTCCTTTTTTAACTACAATAACGTTTCGTCAAACTAAACTATTGACATCTTCAGAGTTATAAGTAACATAAACTAAAGAAAAAAAGAAAAAAAGAAAAAAAAAGAAAAAAAGAAAAAAAGAAAAAAGAAAAAAAGAAAAAAAGAAAAAAAGAAAAAAAAAAGAAAAAAAGAAAAAAAAGAAAAAAAAGAAAAAAAGAAAAAAAAGGAAAAAAAAGAAATAAAATAAAAGAAAAAATATATATCAATATGTCTCTTTCTCTAAAGATCCTTAGCATGGCTGTCATTTCTAAAAGCAGATTACGTTTTCCGCCTGGCATTTCACTTGTTACAATTCTGGAAAATAACTTATTTTATATTAAAATTGATGCAAGATATGCCGCCGTCATGCAAAATGGCCAAAGTAGAGACAAGGAAAAACAAAAATGGACGTGCACCGTTTAAAGAAAATAGTTGTTACATCAAAAGATAACAACACTCAAATGAAAGCGATACTCCTTGCAATAAAAAATTTTCTGCCTCGCATAAACAGACACAATAATTATGTAAACATAGGAGTTTTTTCTCAAAATAAAAATTGTTTTCATGCATTCTGCATTATTTAAAGGCCCAAAGTGTCTCTATGCTAAAAATGAAATTAACTACTTCTAGCTTTAGCTGAATGAAGGGGAAAAAAGACATGTTCAAAATTAAAACCTTTCTTCAATTTGTGTTGTTCGGGTAAACGGGGTTCGGATAAACGAGGCTCGGATAGAAGAGGTTCAGATAAACGAGGTTCGGATAAACTAGGTTTGTATAAACGAGGTTCGGATAAACGAGGTTCGGATAGACGAGCTTTAGATAAGCGAGGTTCGGATAAACAAGGTTCGGATAAAAGAGGTTAGAATAAACAAAGATATAGTGTAATAAGTTCGATATGACGTCATATGGCACTTTCAACTTG
>JAAAKM020001106.1:0-13657 GCA_010016025.2 Alatinidae sp. Z8VKAUB7J3 | reverse complement strand
GACAGCTGGAGTGAGCTGTAAAAATCAAAATCAAAAAAGGTCCAAGCTAATCCGGAATTCGAAACTCAAACACAAGACACCTCCGCAAGGGGGCCTGCAACGTCATCAAATGGTAGAGGAGAAGGGGTCGAAACAGGACGTGGTTCCTCCTAACGATGTACAGTGTCTCGAGTGAAAGTGTTTCATCCCGAAATGGAGTGGATGAACCAAATAGCACTTAACACCGTGTAAGCATCAATCAATACTTAAAATTTCATAAAAATAGGCTACTACACAAAGATCACGTAGTGTGCCACTGAGACGGTTGTTTAAAGGCCAATTAAAGCCCATGACAAAAGAAAGATATCATAAAAATAAGAGGAGATTAAGATCATGATTTGGACATTTATTGGAAAAGTAATCAAAGCCAGTTGGCAGAAATTTGGTAAATTTCAAAACGACAGTTGTAGAAAAATTATGAACAATGGTAACCTCGTTTCAGGGCCAACAGTATTTAAATAATATTGGCCTCCATTCAACCAAGTACCAACACATCTTAAAGTAGAAATCAGAGACGCTAGCAGCTTGTAAGGGTCATTTAGACCTCATAATGGAGCAAAGTCAGGACCATAAGGAAACGATGAACGTATAGTTAATGGCGAACGCAGGCTTTCCGGATCGGGTAAGGCATGTCAGCTTCAATAGGTCCCTTGTCTACCCCCATTCTTCCCCTCTCCATCATATTTAATAGAGAGACGTGCTTGTATATACTCACTATTCTAGCTTGTTAAACTGACAAGTGATGTTTACATCGCAATTATCCCATTTTACTACAAAATATTAACGTTCCTTTGTAAATCAAGGTTGTAAGCTACTGTAATGGGGAGCCATGTCACTAAGGCCTATCCCCTTCGTACACCACTGTATCTAACGCACAGTAGATTGATCAACGTCAATTCTTTCAGAACAATTGAAACTTGTTTACAAGCTAAAAACATTTAGCATTCCCGTCTACCCTTTGCCCAATCACCATTTTGCCCATTTCTGTAGGCTTGTAAGAAGAGGCCTAAAAGAATATAATTTAGATATGAACTAGCTAATGTGACACAGCATATCAAACATTGTATTAACCCTCACTCATCTCCTGTCAATAATATATACCGTATATAAGTAAAGTTTCTCTTAAAGTATTGACCATTATGTCGATTAAATTTACGTGAAATTTTTACTCGGTGCTCTTCCTTCCACCAATAATTTCCTCAAGCTTTCATAAAATTAATTTTGATACAAACTGTACGACCTTAATAGAATAATCATAATTTAGACTAATTATGATATTAGATTTTTAAGTTATGGTCTTTTCTCCTCTTCCCTAAAATTTAAACCCTCTTCGCCATTTGCTATAAACAAGAACAGTGGATTCGAATATTAAACATCCTCTAAAATGGTGGTACTCTCTGCAATACTTTCATCCAGCATTCAGTCTGTCATATCAGAGAGGGATTTTATCTGCCGGTTTTACACGAAAAGGCTGCTTCAAGACGTGCAGGAAGCATTAGTACAAACTTAGCGTTTCATATTTACACTGGATTTTATAAGTTAAGACAGGTTGTGTTATCATGTCTGAGCGGTTAATGTGAAGAAAAAGTCGAAGAAACATATACCAAACGGCTATCTTACTTTTTTTAAATACATCTTATACAGTACTCACCACCAAGATACGTCAATAATCCAGATCATGAACATGAATATCACATCGTAGATGCTGGTTTTTGGTGAATCTTGCGACTCCCGTTTAACTCGGTCGTAGCCATTAAATCAATCGTTACCAGAAGCTAAGTTCTTTGAATGTAAATATTGACTCCCGAAATGTTTTCCTAGCATTGTTAAGATACTTCTTACAGAGCTGAAAGGCGCAGAATGTGGATCGCAGGCATAAAGCGAAATGTCAGTAAGCGATGTTTGCAAAAACAATATCATATTTATGGATTCGAACCGTTAATGCTGTCATAAATCTCTGGGAAAAGATATTTTTATGATTTATCGAACGTTGAGCGAATGTTTCGTCACGTCATCACAGAAACCCAATGAACTGACACCTGACAGATCGATTTACTTCACAGTCAATTTAGACACCCAATTTTCCTAACCTGCAAGGGCCATATTTTCGGAGAGAAAAAGGACTGTCCACTAATAGTTTTGTATTTAAAACAGTTAAGCGAACAGCATCCTCCTCTTTCTTAGTATATAGCAATTATTGGGTTCCAGTTTGTATCATTTACTAAAAACCTTCTCGAACAGTGACTATGACTGGTCCCATAAAACTTTGTAAATTACCGGGATTCTCAGGACTTTTCTTTGGCTTTACTTTTCCAATAATTAATTTAAATTTCTGCAGTCAAAATTTTCGAGAATATTACTCATCATTTCTTATTGTGGCAGCAATTACATCTTTAGTACTTACATTTTACATCAGATTAGCAGGGTGCCAAACTAAGAGATTGCATGCTACAGTCGATATTTAATTAACGTTCCTGCTTTAATTTAGTGTACTCAAGTATTTCGTGCCGTTACTGATAAGAGGTGGTTGGGTGGCTAAAAGTTTTGGAAAATTCCACGTTCCATAGACAACCCACTTGAAACTCATTTTTTTTATTTGATGATATATGCCATTGTAGTAATTAGCCGTCCTGTACATCTTGAAAGACGATGGGTACACAATTTACTCTACAAAAGCATAAGATTTGAGTGTCAACCATAGGATTCCTGTTAAAATAATTAAATAACCGGGACAGTATGTGATTTTCTGGGAGGGATTTATCCTTCACATAAAATAAAACATGTCAACAGAAAGGATCGTAAGGACTTCAAAGAACATGTAGTTAGAATATAGTGTCGCTATACCATGTATGCTACAAAATGTTATTAGTAGAACAGGACACTTCTGGAGCTTTTTACAAAGTTAGACAAAGGTTCGATCGACTCATATGTAAAGAACTCTCCCCGCGTCTCAGTACTTACCATCAAACTGTGTATATACCTCTGAGAGTATAACCCCTACTTGGTAGAAAATAGACATCAACACGTAAGTTGTGTAACGTTTCCGAGATCGGAAGTGAATGGTTTGATTAGTACATTGAACATCATTTATTTGCTTTTAACAAAGTATACAACTTGTCAATTTTTTTTAAAAATTCGCTACCACTTTTCTTCCAAGGGCATAATTTTTTTTTGCCACCCTCAGCTTTGACGGTATAAATTTCAAATTCGTTGGCAAAATCATTTTAAGCCAGCTCTCATCAAAACCTTGATCGTTTAGGGTAGGGCCTTTGTTCAGTGCCAGTAATTCAGAAACACTACTTCACATACTAAACTTTGAAAAAGGCGACAGAATAATACATTCAAAGTGAGCGATGTGTTGATAGATCTTCCATGTAAGTTGTTCTTAAATCAATGCCTACTTTAAATCAGCTACATCTGGCATTAAAGCAAAGTACAAAGGTGGACGGCACTGCTTGTAATTTTAGACTTCAGGTGCTATAGGAACGACATGATCTACTGAAAAATTCGGGCACTTTTTGTAACAATATCTGCCACTTTTCACAGGAAGACGTAATTCTTACTCTTATGAGAGATTTTCTCAGAATGGAAACCTTTCGAATGAAAAATATTTGTACCCCTTAGCTGTTTTTACCAAATCTCTTGGAATTTCGCGCTACCGAACTAAATATTCCCTAGTTCAACTTGCGACATCTTTGAAGAACCGAGAATGAAATGCAAATGTTTGCCTTCAACTAAACCCTATTCTTAGGCATGGATTAAATTCCTGGAAATATTTCTTGTTTGGCAAGAACGACTGAAAGAAAAGGGATATTTGCATGTTAATCTTAACAGTCAGAAATTGTTCATTTTCGACAATTTAATCGCAGATCAGTAACCTACTTTCTAGTGAAAATAATGTCACTGAAAAGTGAAAACCTCTTGTGCTTTGAGGTGAATGTGTACATTCACTACTGCACGTTTAGTAGAAATGTTATGACAAAGACAACACATGTGTAAATTGGTTTGTATTATAAACTCCGTTATGGACGAGAAAGATTTTGATCTTTGGAAGGAAGAACGTTATGAATTCTAACCAGATGTTTGAATCAAACAAAGACCAATAGCTATGTTTAAATCGTCAAGGCCGACAAGATGGATCTAATTGACTCTAACGAGTGAGTCCTTGGTGTAAAAGTCATGAAATATCCCACATTCCTAAGAAAAGTAAATCAAGGGTGGAAACTATCGATCGAAAGAACAAAGACAAGACAATTATTAAGCATGATTGTACGTTAGAAGGACCAAAAGCGAGTACAGTGTTCGGTGGCAAAGTGATTCACTTTGCTAAAGTACAGGTGGCTGTCTATTCTGCGGCCACTCTGAGGTGAGCGTTTGGGTAACGGTCCTCGAAAACAGCGAAATTCCCGAGTTTTCTCCCTCCGAGTCTTCACGTGAACTTTATGACAAATAAGCACTGTAACTATAAAGGAAAACTGTTTCCAGTATTTACTGATAACAGTTTGCTCCAACTCACGACCATCAAAGCTCCGATAGAGGAACTCTTGTAATCGTACATATGATAGCTAATACAAAAACGACCCCATACAAATCTGTTCTTTTAGAGCAAGCATGGCCATCCTTAAATATATGGCAGACCTGCTGCCAACCATTCTATCCGAATTTTTATTTTGTCTTTCCGTTAGCAGTCTTAATTTGCAGAAATTCTGATCTTTTGTTGAAAAAATATATTTTGGGCGAGGACAGGCATAAACTTGGATATGGTTAAAGTCGATGGCATTTTAATTTTCAAAGTGCCAGTTCCCCGTCTGTTTCTGCCAAATCATGGTCTATATTTAATAGTAAGTAATCGTTTCTTTCACATCATTTCCTTTTCTGTCAACATGTTTACGAAAGTTAGCCGTCATCTTGCCAGACTTTGAATGAGCGCTGCAGGTCTTTACACGAATGATTACCAAAAACTAGTTTATCAGGCGACGCTAGAAATCAGAGCTGAAAAAAAAAGCAACGGTATCTTGAACCACAAGCTATAAGAGTTATAAAGAATTTTTAAAATCGAGAATCATTCTGACGATTTCGTAGAAGCAGTGGAAAATTGTAGAGGGAAGAAGAGTTAATGAAAGCCTTAAGTACAGGAACTGATGACGTGGTTGAATTTAAACTAAAGATAGAGATTTATGTTTTGACACTAAGATGACTGCAAAAGCCAGTGCAGCTAAGATTTTGTGGTAATGCTGTGATTGTACATTGTTTTAAATTGACTGTATTAACTATGTCGAGATGGGTGGAAGTTTGAAATAAACACTTCCAAAATAAATCGCTGGGATGCAAAACGTCCCGTAAAATTTTTAATTTGAACTAATGTATGTTGCCCAATGTTTGATAAATCATGCTAGGTAAAAAGACGAGTATTTTGCTGACTTGTATTGTGGGCGCCGTAGGAGAGGTAATGGTGGCTTTCTTGGTAGTAGTATGTGTTGCTAAGCCATTTGTTGTCATGCGTCACCAGTTAATACTAGAAAACGTATTAGAAAAACAGAAAAAAATCCACCAGGCTTCAACCCTTGGACCAGCGCATTAGTAACCCCGACGTTGAATTACTCTATTCCTCTAGTCGTCATAATAGCTCCCTCCTTTTTCTATTTTTCTAGTACTCACCATTTCAGACCCTGTATCGTCTGTGATACTTGTTCTTCGTTTTACTACTTTCTGAGAGAGTGTCTGGGCTCGATAGTCTTGGAACCGCTTCCTGCTGCAGTATCGTCAAATTCTTACTAATCCCCTTCCCACTGCTCTTCGTCCTTTCAACGCACTGAAGCGCTACTTCTTTTAGTTACAGATCGGATATAACGGTCGGTGGCCTTCCGTGACAGCATCTTTATTCCAACTAACCACTTTTTTGAATCGTTTTCAAGTTGTTTCAGCATAACAAATTCGCTTTAAATTGAGATCGTCATACATTAGCGATTAAAGTGGGGGTATGCAAACCACTGTCTCCCACCGAGTACCCCATAAATTCTGGATTTCGTTAATCTGACTAAAGGTAGGCTATTTGTCAGTTTGATTGTTTCGCAGAATTTTAATTTATGACAATAACAGTGTAGACGTGGGTGATTTAGAAAGTATGACACAGAAGAAACCCATCCAATCTACCGTTACCTTTTGTAATAATTACTAATGTTGTTTGCCCGCTGGTAGCCCTTAACCTTACAAAAAATGCCAGAGGGGCTAGAGCAGGGTTGCAAACCGTAACAATGTGAACCTAGGCCAAACGATGAACTAAATTCAGCAAGACAACTAGAAGTGCCACTCAGAATTAAGGTTCCTCGTTAATCACTCAACAAGAATTTGACGTAAAGGAATGACCTAGAAGGCAAAAACATTAATAAACAAAAGAAAACATTACACGAGGACAGAAAACAAAGTACTAATATCTGATCTACGAATTCTTGAGTATCTCATACCTCGTTTTGCCCTCGCGCCATTTTCAGTGTCCTTCCCATAGTCACTTGCGCGCCTATGGGTCTGACTGCCCGTACCATGCACCATCGCAACTCCTACAGGTACGCTAAATAGAGATAATCTGGTATAACCCAACTAGACAGCTCTCCATAGATCGTGTGAGTTTCCTCGCAAAAGTTTATTAATCACACAATATCATCGAAGTATTTTCTCTGTCATGTCTTGCATTTTGATGGTACAAATAACTTTATAGGTTTCTTGTTCTGCTCCTAGAATACAAGAAAATAAACAAACATACAACTTCATCACTGTATTACTTACATGCTGTCTGTATCTATGGCAATCCAACGTAAAACAGGAGTCAATCTCCTAAAACAGAATATCTGTTGACTAATACAGAAGATCCCATCCAGCGTGACAGTAATACCATCCCAGAAGTAATCAATCGCATTCAAAGCAAATGATCGTATTCTCAACTTTACTGACCATGCAAGCACTTACAACTAACATTATCGCCCATCATTATTCACATCAGCTCCATTAATCTTCTGCTCAAATCAACATTTTCCTCTCCACCTATTAAATATTAATTCCTGTCCTGTGGCATAAAGCCCCCAGAATTCAATGGTAAGGGTTTTCGTTTAATGATCTCTCAGTAAAACAGTATCCTTTGTAAACTATGGAAAGCAAAGCTATTTCTAGTTTCAATAATTAAAAGAAAAGTGAAAACCGCAGCTGTATTCTTCCATATCAATTACCTCCGTGGGACTCAAACAACTATATTTTTGCCGATGAGAAAAGAATCTGATGATGGCCGTTGATACTTTTCATTTCGTTTTATTTTGTCTTACAGGAACAGACATGAAAATGAAATACTATAACGTTATCTACTGAACACCTATCAATTGCAATGTAGTGCTGCTTTAGAGCTTTGTAAAAGATGTTTCGAACAACTTCCTCATAATTTCGATTACCAGGTTTCAACATTCCTTTTGACTTTGCCGTCGATCAGGTCATTAATACCCGGAAAGAATTATGTTCCTTCTAGCGGCGAAGGACACATTTTGAACACCATCAGAGTATTGGAAGTTACACAATGCTTTTATCAATTTTTAACATAATTGATATAAATAATTTAACTGTAGCAAAGTAACTTGATAACTGTAACAAGATGCTATTTGCTGTCACAGATATCTTTCATCTATAACAATAGGCTTGTGATTCTTTTATTCTCGCCCCAGTCTCACTCGGACTTGCGCGGTTTATGATTGGTAACTGTTCTTTTATTCCTTACAACTTTAGTGAATTAGGACTGAAGTCTACATGCAGATCCTCCAATTTAAAACATGGTTTGCTTCAACATTTCGCTTTCCAGTTGCAAATCATTTCTCATAAGTTTTGACCTTACGTAGTTATTAGCAAGTTTTAAGCGACCAAAAACTGTTTATATTGTAGTTTATTGCATTTTAGATGCCACCTTCATCTCTAGATTAAGCTATTGCACTATCTTTTTATAAAGAACAATTTTATAGGAAGAGGAGCCTCGATTTTATCCAAAATTTTAAAACAAGCTAGGGCCAAGCTTGGACTGACCTCCTTCAAGTCTTAAGTACATTTTTTAAAAATTCCTTTTAGGAGCATAGTTTTGCTTGTCTTCTCAGTGCACGGATAGAAGTAGAGTACAACATTAAATGAACTGATGACACAGAGGATTATATTTTACTAAATAATCTTTATGCTTAAATTACAGTTACCCTTTGCTGATATTAATGACATTTCATTATTTTGTTCACTTTAAAAGAAGTCTGTTTCATCTTCTCTGTTTAAATGGCATATGGAGAGTTGTAAATATTAAAATTTTTACAGTTTACTGAAATATAAGTACTGTAAGGGATAACCAACATTTCTTGCACCCTGGCCTATATTTTGATTGTTAGTAACAAGCCGGACGGCATCCAACATTCAAAAACACTACAAAAAAAAAATACTTTTTTTACTATTAATTTTTTTTGTTCCTCTTAAGGCAACTGTAAAATAAGTATATCATATTGTCACACACAAGTCCCAATACAATAAATTTTATAAATTTAAAGTGGCCGCACAATGAGAAGTTGCTGGCTACGGTTTAACTATCGCTGGTGGATTCTTTGATAATTATGACCTTTGATCTTACAAGTGACTGGTGTATTACTAGATTATGATTAATTTTCGAGTGATTGGCAACTACAAAATATTTTCTCAAACAAAATAGTGGACGCAGGTGTAAAAATTTAATTTTACAAATAAAAACCTTTACATCTAGATTCAATGTCGTTATACTAAGATTGGAAGATATGATCTTTTACAACACACATGTTAGGGGTCTTCCGGTGAAAACTTTATATTATACAGTTGTTGTGTTTGAAGAAATCACATGTTACCCTCCTTCATTATTGATGAAAACGCAGTTGTAAGCCCTTTGTCCATGATATGTACTTCAGATTGCCACCAAGCCCCAAAAACTGTTACCAATTTTAACAATAAAAGCTGAAAAAATGTGTAAGGGTTAAATTAAAGTTAAAGAAAACCTTTCAACCCTGTTCTTGGGTCAGAATATAAACATGGAGTCTTCCCTTTCCTCTTATTTGACAATGGACCTACAAGTGCTTAAAAGGGGCTTGGGTGGTAGCTTTCAAAAGAATACGTACAATTAGGAATACCGTATTTCCTCTTATTAGCACAGGCCTCAAATTAGCGTCGCCCTCTAATAAGCGACACACCTTGAAGTAAAATTATTTTATTAGCGCCGCCCTCTAATTAGTGCCTCCCCTCTCAAAAGCGCCGCACCTAGAAAAAATGGCGCTAATTAGAAAAAGGGGAAAAACCATACAGATTACACAATAATTACACAATAAATACGTTTTTAGAGACATAAAAGACATTGATTCTATTCCGTTCACTGATTCTTTTCATATTGTATTTGGAGCTTCAAATAAGATTTATTATTAATCATTTTAAATTTTTCATAAGCGCCGTCCTCTTATTAGTGCCACCCTCTAATTAGCGCCGCCCATTGTAGGTGAATTTTTAAATAAGCGCCCGGGGCTCTAATAAGAGGAAGTACGGGAACTTAGGTATATAGTGATTTGTACACTTATTATAATACATTGAAGGGGATTAAAAACGGAGTGGGGGCCCTTTGGTTTACTTTGCTTGGGGATCGGTTTGCAACACATGCCCAAAAGTACATTTTCTGCTAGCTAATCCTGTTTGTGTTGCAGGTGTATCAAGCTTATTGAAAGTCGTATGATCTTCAGATACTCCAATGCAGACATTTGGGACGCTTTATGACTTGTGTTTACTGTGGGAAACTGACTTAGCCACTGCCCTGCATGATCCACGGACGCTTCCATCGAGATTTTACAAGACCATCTTTGCTAAACAGTAACGTCAAAGCAATATTCATCACTGAACGCATGAGTTTATAGCGTCGAGTTTTAAATACCTGTGGTACTTCGTAAATTCAAACTTAACTAGTTAGCCCATAACTTGAGAGGTCATGCATGCGTTCTGATTGCATCGGTTCTGTTCTATTGAGCAGAGTCTACAACCCACTTTGATACTTTGTTTTGTAGATGTAAACATTTTCAGAGTTATTAAACCTCTGTCAAAGCTAAACTGTATTTACATCGGTACACCAGAAATGAATACAATCGATATTAGCGTAGGAAATTTACAAACAAAGAAATTTAAATCTAAAAATCGAAATGGTATGATTTTGAGCAAGAATTGCCAAAGTAGTCACTATTTTATCCTGAATGAAAGGGAATCTTCGAACGTTCAAGTTGAGGAAAATCTTTTAACATTCAAGAATGTGAACATCCAAAGGTGTCTCACAAACTCAATACTTGCGATGATCTTCCCGCTCATTTTTCTTCAAGTGCTCTGAATTGTCAAATGCTCTACGTTGTTGTCAAGCTGTGTTTAAATCGAGCAGCTCTAAATACTTGTCTTACAGCTTCAGTCCAAACTCACTTAATTCATTTTTCGTTACCAATTTCATTATATCTAGATGTATAGAAAGCCACAAGTAAAAGAAAATGTGCCCTAACAATATCTAAGGAAGGTCGTTTGAAATTATAAAGGGGCAACCTTGAGAAGATTCCGATGGTCTCTCCAACAGCGAGAACGAAATGGAAACGAAAGCTATTACAGAAATGCGTCCTTGTTTGAATTTGCAAATTCAGGATTGTTGCATATAAACGTCACAGTTAATACTAGGAAGACTTCAGTTTGCTCCCCCTTATAAAAACTAAAAGTTAGTAATTTCTGTAATGTAATTTGGTTCTGAAGATTCTGAAAAGTTTCAACAGCACTCGATCTCGTAATCATTGAGTAGAAGCCTCAAGTTCTTACCTTCCGTTCGAAAACATACTCATTAGGTTTGAGATTTACCAAAACTGAGTTTACAATTTTAACCTCTTCAATGTAAGCAGGTACTTCGTGCATAGTTACAAATTATCATCAGATTGGATTACTCAGCCATACGACTTTCCAAACAAACTCTCAAGTACCTGTTAACATTACATCTCACTGGACTTCGTTATTTTGTGCACTTTCTTGCTTTAAAACGATTGTGAATGGGAAGCTGTTTACATGACTTTAGCTTTGGTACTCAGACATTTGCATAAACCAGAAAAAAGCGAGGGAACCATTACAATAAACAAGACTTTGACTATTCTACTTACCTTATAAAGTCAATTTTCAGAATGTTTAGTGGTAAAAGCAATAATGTGCTCCATCCATCTAAACGACTATTTACGGCAGAACTTTAAACCAGGACGACCGGCAAGGCATGGGTTTGTCGGAGTAATGGCATATGGCATGTCTCAGTTTAGCAGCCTCGCGTTGATGCGTCCCGCGTAAATCAACTCCAGCAGAAAAGAGCGAAAGTAAACAAATAACACATGCTGCAACGTACGCCGGCCCAGTTGAATCAGAAGTTCTGCTATTTCTCATCAAAACTATTGTCATCTCCTAAATTCTAAATTGTTCGTATTGATATATAGAGACGCCAAGTTTTACAAGTTCAATTGAATTTGTAATTTCGCTCTCTCGATAACGCTGAAAACCAGGTTTGCCGATATTTTATATTTCTGTTCTACATCTAAGTCAAACTGTCACTATCGAAATCAAGGATTATCCAAGTTTTCTTCTAGTACGTCAGAAAAGATCAGTTTTAGCAAACTATCTACAAGAGGTTTACTAAATGTATGAATAGTCAATATCCCTTTTCCGTGGTTATGGAGACAAATCTTCACCACTGATCGAGATAAGTGATGGTGTAAAACGAACTTGCGGTTTGATTTGTAAGGAGTGAATTGGCCATGGCAAGGATTATGACTGATTTTTGCCTCTTTCTGACCGAGCTAAGGGGCGAAATACGATACGAAGATAACTTTCTTGCCACTAGGAGGAAAGATTAGCGAGTGTAATAAGTCACTGGATAGTTTACTAAACTCGATGGACGCAGAAGAAAAGGTTCGAATCACATGGCCTCCCCAGCTAGAACTTGTGACCCAGTCTCATAAATTTCTGAGGATATGAAGCAATTTAAAACCCTAGCTTCATAAGGAGACCGCCAGAGCTTTGTTTGTGAAGAAAGAGTATATAATGATGATATATAATTTAATGCTTATATAGCGCAAAATATATGTGGATTTCATCTAATGAGCAAAAGGAAAAACAAATAAATATATAAATTTATCACTCATTTATCAAAGTAATGTATTTTAAGATTTTATTGATTAAGTAGTTCATACATTAAAAAAGGGAAATATTATTACGTAAAAATGAACAAGCAAATGTGAATACAAAATTAAGAGGGTTGTTTCCTTCCTTGTCACGAACGCATTCATTAAAAGTAAACCTACACATGTATTGAAACACTATCTGTTGCCATGCTTTGCCTGTTATAAAGTATAAGCACTCCAAGATATTCAGGTGGTAAAGGGGACGTGCAAGGGGGGAGGATTTGATTTTGCCTTAAAACGGTGTAGATCTACAATTAGTCAAGTTCTAATTATTGTGCTTGGGCTACTATTTTATTCGAGAAGGGACAGGAAATCAGAGAGGAGCCTCGGCGGTCGAACCCATTCCTCTTTCCTAACCAAGTCTTTTACAGCAATTGTGCTAAAAAGTCATTGCAGGAGCCTTGAAAGGACTTTATAGGGTAAACGTTAGGTACCAATACAGAATGTTCTCCTGTCTTAACTATCTTCGGAGAACGAGATCCAATTTCAGCTATACTCCACACCTTCCCAAGACGAATCTCTGCTTCTGCCCCTGTTGGCCTGCAATAATACTTTACGTACAGCAAATTCCTTCTTACAATAGGGACACAGCAAAGTCTATTAAGATAACGGCTGTCTCGAAGCGAAACATTGACTGTTATTCGTGCTATTCTGACTTGTTTCCTTTCCAACTGAGGAGCATTCTAATCACAGCAAGCATCTTTGAAAACTTAGTAGAGCTGAGGCAAATGCTATCGGGTCATGATGAAAATGGCTGTTTTCCCGGATATCAGATACTCTGTCCTAGGGTACGGTACTCGAAGCACTAATCTGATCCTAACTGCACTGCTGAGGGTCACCGAGGTCGCTAAATCATTTCAAGCAGCAAAACCCACGCCCTAATCGATCTTGACGTAAGCGTCAGTATACTGGCTTTATAGACAGATGCTGAAACCATGTAAGTATTACTTTCAATGACTACACCATTTGCAGCCATGTACACACCAAATGCTTATTGTCGCAGTTACCTCGTTTGATATTGTCTTACATACAGTGAGAACAACAAAAACATAACATAAATATTATTCTTCCTGTGTATTACTGGTTCATTGCGAACGAGCCTCTTTCTCCAGTTCTCTGTTTTTCAAAGTCTGTCTGATCGTTATCGACCTATTTCCTCCAGCAAACCGCTCATTCGGTGTGTATGCCTATTCGCTTTGTAATAACAGAACTGCACTGAAGATATGCCAGCTTGACGGCTTGATCAGCATTGTTAAGCACAGGAACCTGACTTCGAACATGGTCCGGGACAAAGTACAATGTACGAGTGTCCAAGGGGCCAGACGTAATAGTATGGGTGCGCACACTACTGTGCATGTAGGCAT
>JAAAKM020001102.1:2286-15205 GCA_010016025.2 Alatinidae sp. Z8VKAUB7J3 | reverse complement strand
GGAAAATTTACAATAAAAAACGCAATTTTTAAAAAATTAATAACTGTGTTGAATTTTTTCTGACAAAATTTAAAAGTTGCGGGAATCAACTGTCGCGAACGGGCAAAAAACAAACTGTCGCGGGAAGAAACTGTCGCGAAAGTTGCGAGATTTTCCTCGCGACAGTTTCTTCCCGCGACAGTTTCTTCCTTTAAAGTATCAACATATACGCAGACATAAGAGAATACAGAAATATGTGAATAAAGACATAAATGAATACAGTTTCCGTTTAAGGTAAGGGTATTACTTTAAAGAATGCCCCTTTTATTTGGATTATCAATATCCATTAAGGAGGATATGTTACCCATCCACTCTTTTGTGCATTCCATATCAACTACTGAAATATTAAATATAAATATTTAGAGTGCACTTAAAGATTTGGTTAGCCAGGCCAAAGAGGCCATAGGAAGCTATTGCGATGCGTGGATAATAGCTTCAGTGGAGTTTGTTTCTCATTGAAGATGCCGTTTACCTGAGATTCAAGCGTGATTGCTTCCGAGCTTGTGTCTGACTGCCTATAGCTCAATCATAGAACCTACATATTAAGGAGTAAAACATTTTATGTTATATCCCGTAATTTAAGACAACTCTTGTTACCTCTCAAATGACTAACCCTGATCTTATGGGTTTAATCTGAAACTAAGATGCTTTAAATTCAACTCAGGTATCACTTAGCAAAAGAGTAATTTGGTTTGACTTTGCTAACATTGATTTATCTCGATTGAGTATCATTTATACTATTTATCTTAGAAATATGTTACCAAAAATAGAGTAATTAACTAATGTTATCATTGCCATTGGTCCTCATGAAATAGTGCAAGAAAGTAGAAGTATTTCCCGCTTCGACGTCTTTAGGATAATGCATGGCAAGGGGGAGAGAAGAATTGTTTGTAAAATAAAACCTTGGCAACTCAGGATTAATATACCTGGTCACAAAAGCAGCATTCAAGGGAGTAAATATATAGACTGGTGCGAGTGGAAATATATAAATGAAAACAAAGATTGTTCCTTTGATAAGACTTGGGTGATCAGTTGAACCAGTTAAGGTCATTGTTTGCATTTAGCAATCTCTCAATCAAAGACCCCTGATGAGCAGTGGGGCCCGACATTGAAACTACCTTAATTTAAGTAGCAAACCCAACAAACAGGCTAACAGGCTAAGAGCAGCTGTGGAGTCCAAGGGCAAAGCCCCTCAATTTATGCTACCAGGCAAAGAAGCAAGCCATGAAGCAGGCTCCACTACCTAGTAGGACCGCCTCTCATGGACTATGGAAAGAACCTGCCATCAATGTGTCATCAATGAGAACAGATACAGGGATATTTCTGAAACCTCACCCCTGGTCAGCAGAGGGCGAGGACTCCCCGGAGGGAGATAAATCTATCCCAATTTCAATCATCTATTGAATCAACATCTTTACAGATTTGAAAAATTTAAATCAAATGTTAATCATTCTACTTACAAGGACTGATACATAGACGATTACAATGGGCGTATACACATGGAAAAGAACAATTAGTTACACGTAGAGAATTATAACAGATACAACACATGATCCTAACCAAATAGCCGAGAAGCAATGTTTGCATTTAGTTCCGATTATGATAGTGTCATAGTGTTGTAAACTGCTGCAGCTTATTGCTGCTACTGTTTAATCACATTACCTTCGGTATTCTTGTATCTGTATACATTATATAAGAAATATTGCACGAAATAGCGAAAACATCATGTACTGAAAGCTTTTTTCGTCTGACACTCCTCAGAGTACTATCATCAGAATGACCGAAATGAAGTGTGTAAATGAGTATACCCAAGTGCATATTTGAAAGAGCCAATCAGAATTTGGACTGCCTGAATGGCTTGTGTTTTGGAACCAATCAGCATTCACAAAAGTGTGCTCGGACGATTGCTTCCGTATCATAGGTATAGCCAGGGCTGCATTTTATTTGGCCTCACTGGAGTCAGTCCAAATAAAAGCAAGAAAACCTTTGCTATGCAGGCAGAAAGAATTCGTTTCCTGACTAGGCCTATTCAATTAATCTTGTTTTAGTGAATGCTGATTGTTTCGAAAATAGAAGTCATTCAGGCAGTCCAAGTTCTGAGCGGCTCTTTCAAAAATACCGTTGGGCATACTCTTTCAAACACTTCATTTCGGTCATTCTGACGTTAGTACTCTCAGGAGTGTGAAGGAAAAAAAGCTTTTAAGTACAGAATGTTTTCGCTATTTCGTGCAATGTTCTTGTTTCGTACAACAAGTAAGTCACATTCGAAACCACAGATTGCATAATATTATCAATCTTGACAATTTTGTATTTTATGATATGGATCAACACTTTTGACTCAAAGCAGCAGAATCAGCCAATAGAGTACTAAAGCAACGACGTCACAAAACACTTGTTTCCAGCAATCCCAATCATAACTACATCACAGTGTTAACCCTGTTACCAAAGGCCCGTATACATAATATCGTGTTTAAATCTATTAACAACAGTGAGAAATGGATGTGTGAATTTGCAAAAATCCTTAAGGAAACATTGTTAGTTTAGCTTAGCTCATGAAATTATGAACTGGGTTTAAGTAACAAGGTTTTGGTACGCAATATCACCTATCATCCATAGAAGGATGCCATTCGCATACAAATTATACCATTATATTCCGCTGAATGGACACCAATGAGTCGAAGGCAAAGACCTGGTAAGCCAAAACAAAGATGGCGTGATGACCTACATAGAATCGCAGGCATTACTTGGATGAGAGAAGCGCAAGACGGAATCAACTGCCAAAGTTTGTGGAGGCCATCGGCCAGCAGTGACCCGAACGGCTGATGATGATGAATGATGATGATTTTGCTTTAAGGCTAGTGACATGAATTTACTTGATAGCTCTAGACGGTTCACAGTAACCAACATTTATCAGACAGGATTTATCTGTTACTTAGGAAAATTCTAAACGGGAACAATACGGTTATATTTATCCCCGCTGTTAAATAGATCGTTGCTTCGTTATGTCTAATATTAGTCAATAAAGAGAGGCCTTAATACCTAAACAATATATTTACATTATAAACTGCCTTAGTCATTAATCATTGAAAGTAAGAGTTAACAGGATACTTAATAATAATAATAATAATAATAATAATAATAATAATAATAATAATAATAGTAATAGCTGACAGATATACTATTGACTAGAATCTGAAGACTTTAGCAAATTAACCAAAAGAAATAAGAACGGCAACGGTACTCAGCAATACGTGGAATAACAACTCCAACTTGGTTTAACGTTTTTCGTTTTAAAGTCATCAATGAAAGAGAATTTAAATACATTATGATTGGTTTTAAAACTTTTATCCTTGTTGTATTCATACAATTCCACAAAAGTCCCAGGGAGTTTTATAAGTATCAATGGCAATGTCTTAAAGTCTTATAATGAAACTATTGACGGCCGAACGTAGTAAAGACTTTATGCATGACAACGGCAGAGAATGGTTTTAATCATAAACATTTAAGGCTTCAATGGCCTTCAGACACCAGACTGCCAAAAACTGTATTTAAAATCTGGTATACATACCTCTTCGCTCCGTTCATCTTGAAAGAACTATCACCGTCTTTAGTTTAGACAGTTGCGTAAGGAAACGGTAAATGGGAAAAAAGGGGTTTTGTTTTGCCGCGAATTCTCAAGCTTATTAGATGAAGGAAAAGGAAAAAATAATCAAATTTCCTCCCTTCAGTTTACTTTAATTGTGCTATATATACATGGAATTATCCAAAATAATCATCATCATAGATTTATATTTTTCCGTTATATTGTTCATCACTGAGTATATCTCTCCCTACGGAGGAACCCCTCTCTACATTGCAACCATAGCTTCCTTTTTTAGCAGTTCTGGACCACGTTGGCCCAATGTACTGGAGTAGGTCATCATGCCATCTTGTTCTAAGGTGGCGTCGACGTCTTGTGTTCCCGTGGGGGTACCATTCTGTTACTCATATTCAGTGATAAGCTATTGATTAAACCATACATTAATTCACCTTTGCCACTGTGACACAGCATTGGATTTCCTCTGTCAGAATACTAGTTACACCAAACACTACAGTTGATAAGAAAATTTAAGAAAAGGGACCGAGAAAAGAGGACGTAAATAACCAATTGAATTAGTGATAGCAAATAAGGACGGCGAAACCATTTTAATAACAGTCTAGGCAAAAGTATTGTTACAAAACAAGTCTAATTCCTCCCAGTGCCATTGAGTAATGTTATACCTGATTTCTAATACAGCCATCTAGTGCCAGAGAGTCGGGCAAGTTTGTGTAACTTGAGTTGTAATGGCACCCAAGCGGCCCGTAGGATTTACTATTGTCAGCAGCAATCAGTACAATTTGAATGACCTAGTGAGACAACATGATAGATTAATCATCAGTCTCCACTTTAAGCCATAATTATAAACCTAAAATGGTTCTATTTAGTTTGTGGTGAGTCCCAGTACGTTTATAATTTGTTCCCAAGTCAACCACAAAATAGCAGCCGCTTAAAACAAGGTGTATAAAACATTTTTATACATAGCTCATTAGGAGGCAATAAAACCGTAACAACTCGTAAATTATACTTAGTTTAGTGGTCTACATGTTAACTCGAGTGTTGTCCTTAGAGCATTTAGTGACCACCAAGGAATAAAAATTGGATAACTTGATACGAATAAGAATTGTATGTTTCTATAAACGTTGTTTTCTATGTTTCGTCATTTATGAGAAACAAACGTCATTAGGGTAGGGGAATAAAACTTTAACTAGTAGACAATACTTCTCAAATAAATTGATATTTCAATTCAAAAGTATGCTTGTAGGTTTCCTCGTTACTGAGTTATAACTTTAAAAAAACTAACTAATTTTGAAGTCAATCTACATTCCATGTTCATCTTTCAAGACGATTTGACAAAAATTGAAGCAATTTGGGAGAAAATAAGACCTGTATAAACTCGTTAATTATACCTACTTTATCAGTCAATTCGACTCTCTGGTTGTCCTTTGGACAACAGAGAACCACAGAGAGAAAAGACTGGATCCGTTGAAATGAGTACCGATTGCAAATTTCTTCGGTATGGATGCGTTTCTGTATTTCATGAAGCATGGGAAACAGATATCATTATGGGGAGGCAAACATTTTCAAGGCGTTTATTATACTAATTGAACTCATTGAGATTTTAATGGGTGTTTGTAGGTTGTTTCAACATTGAGCTATATGTTATATCGACAGGCACTCTGTGTTCATCTTTTAGCAAGTTAGCGTTAAGTTTGCAGCACATTGGGCAAATGCAAGACCCAACAACACGTAAATTATACTTTCTGGCATAACCCAATTATTCTTATTCTTATTTTCCTGAAGTGTGCGCTTTTCTCGTTCATTCGAAAACATAATGATTACTGTGGAAAACAAGTGTGGACAGGTTGACATGAATAACAATTGCAAGCTTTTAAAGGTTTTAATATGTATTCTATGTTTTGGCTATCACAGCTATCATCAATCGATAGGTGAGTGTTTCCTCTCAAGTATTTACTAATACCTCTAAAAGAAGTTGATGTTTTGCGTGCAACAGATGCTTTCCATAATCCGCGAGAGGCGGTCCTACTGGGCAGTTGAGCATGCTTCATGCTTTGCTTCTCTGCCCGGTAGCCTAAATTGAGGGTCGTTGCCCTTGGACGCCCCAGCTGCCCTTTACTTATAAGTTAGCCTGTTTGGTTGTGTTTCTGTTTATTTAGGGTAGTTTCAATGTCGGGCCCACTGCTCATTAGGGGTCTTTGACTGAGAGACTGCAATAGATGATTGTCTGTTATTTCGACATTGAGCCGTTTTGAAACTTCAAGTTGCACCATTTATAAATTTTTAACCTCTGTTTTCATTTTGTAATAAGTTGGGAAAATATGGCATTTGTGGAGAAAGTAAAAGCACCGCACTCCAGATAGCACTTTCGTTAGTAGCAATAACGTAAGCTCAAGTTGAAGCTTTTATTGTTCTTGTCACATAAGGTCAATACAAGGGGAAACGGAAGCAGACAATTTAACAGGGATTTATCATCATAATTATCATAACTATTATGATAGCAGCTTCTAGGTTATCAAGTAAGGTCCTTGATGCACCCAATGTAGTGCATCATGTTTCTTGCCCTCTTGGTCTTCGGCGGTTTGCATAACAAGTGCATTCTTTCCACGTTTTACCCCATCGTATTGTCACGCAGAGTTCCTCTCTTTTGCATTCCTCTTCGTCTTTCACCTACCATTCAATGCATAACAGCCTTGCATATGACTAACGTGATGTTAACACCAATTCAATATTTCTATCTTTCTTCTATCTTTCGTCTTTTTGCTCCGCAAAATCTGTCAAATGTACCTAGTAAAGGAAGTGCAAAATCAGTTGTCGCTTCTCGGCATTTTGGCAAGAAATGGATGTAGTATCTGCTCTCATTGATGACAGATGCTTTCCATAATCCAAGAGAGGCGGTCATACTGGGCGATTGAGCTTGCTTTATGGCTTGGGTCTCTGTGCGGTAGGCTAAATTGAGGGAATTGCCTTTGGACGCCCCAGCTGCCCTTCATTTACTAGTTAGCCTGTTTGGTGGTGTTTCTGTTTATGTAGGGTAGTTTCAATGTCAGACCCACTGCTCATCAGGGTTCTTTGATTGAGAGACTGGAAAATCAACTCAACAATTACTAAAGTAATTGATATGATATTTTAATCGGATATCGGTAAGTTTCGACGTGGAGCTTTTACTAAAACAAAACAAATGGGAATCTTTCCATATAAATGGATTCTTTGTTCACATGGTATCACTCCTCATACAGATAGTTTTGATCCATCTGTATGTCCCTTATATAATTCTTAAACTCTGTTGGGTTTAACGCTCGCTTTCTAGAATTTGAGACAAGGTTCCTATCAACTAGGCAACGGGCAGCCTGCTTACCTTTTTTATACTAGATAATCCTTTTTCATATAGGAAAGATAAAAATCATGAAATTCTATCTCATTATTGCCGTAACTCAATATTTGGTAAGCACCATGGATTCTGAGCTACAGGGATATCAATATGATATCAAAAAAGGTAATTTTTCACCGGTATTTCAACGTTTTACGACCAGGATGGTTCTCCCGATGCACGGACCATACTTTTTTTTAATTTACCACCAAAAGCATTTTGGCTAAAGGAGAGTCTTTTTGCTACATTCGTTCGTCTTCTACTCTTTTCTCAGTGGTTGAGAAATACAACGGAAAATAAAGATGTGCTATTATTTTGACATTTCACAATAATGAGACAAATTCGGATGTAGGGTAACTAAGAGTAACCTATCAAAGAGACAACAGGCCGAGAAAGAGATGTGACTGACAGCCGACAACAGAACCGAAAGTAATCCGGTTTGTTAATGTAGTTCTTATCTACTCTTCGCCAAATTTCAAAAAGGGTAAAATAGCATGACTTCTTTATATCAAAAGCAAGAAATATGGGCTTCCCATTGATATAACATCATTTATCTGTATTAAGAAATTAATGATAAAGTACAGGGTTAGTTAATAAATCTGGTCCCAAATGTACGGTAAGTTGTAATCAAAACATACTTTAAGGATCAGGCGGCCTATAAAAACCAAAAGAAAATATATTAGTTCGGTTTGAGATGTTATCTCATTTGTTTTCCTAACATCAGCCGACATCAAGGATTATACTCAAATAAGTGATAAGAAAATCTTAGAGCTAGGAAACTAGACAGGGTTGTTTATCAGATCTGGCACACGAACGAGCTGTTACTGTCAGGTCCTTATTAAAGACGTAGGCATTGAAAGCAAATTCTATGTTTGCAGTCATGTTCAACCAATTTGCTTACACCATGAAGTAATTATCAAAGAGCTCTTCATATTGGTTGGCCTGAATATTAACCTTTAATGGATCCTCATTTCTTATTTAGGTATATTTTCGGTGTGTTATTTGTTGATGATTTAGTCCTTATGTTACTCTTGGGTCCTCTTGAATGCAATAGACAGTGAATACAAACTGTTTGTATCTTGTTATTTTCAATCAATTTGCTAACATCATGAAATAATTATCCAAGAACTCTTCATTTTGGTTGGCCTGGATCTAAACCTTTAATGGATACCCTCATTTCTTATTTAGGTATATTTTCGGTATGTTATCTGTTGATGATTTAGTCCTAATGTTGCTCTTGGGTCCTCTTGAATGCAATAGACATTTAAAACAGGCTGTTTGTATCTTGTTATTTTCAATCAATTTGCTTATATCATGAGATAATTATAAAAGATATGTTAATTTTGGTTGGTCTGAATTTTAACCTGAAAAGCAAATCGTCAGTATTGTCAGGTATATCTGTTGCATACCTCTTGTTGATGAGTTGGTCTTACTGTTATCATTAGGTCCCCTTTAATGCCATAGACAATGAATACGAACTGTTTATATCCTCTTATTTTCAACCAATTAGCTTACATCATGAAATAATTATCCAAGAACCCTTAATTTTGGTTGGTTTGGATCTTAACCTTGAAAGGAAATCCTCACTTTTGTCAGGTATATTTTTGGTATACTAGTTGTTGATAATTTGGTCTTGCTGTTACAATTAGGTTCCCTTGAATGCCGTAGGCAGTGAAAACAAGCTGTTTGTATCCTGATATTTTCAATCAATATGCTTACATCATGAAATAATTATCCAAGAACTGTTAATATCGGTGTGCCTGGATCTTCACCTTTAAAGGAAATCCTCGTTTTTGTCAGGTATATTTGTGGCATACCTCTTGTTGACGATTTGGTCTTACTGTTACCTTTAGGTCCCCTTGAATATCGTAGATATTGAAAACAGGCTGTTTGTATCCTGATATTTTCAATCAATTTGCTTATATCATGAAGTAATTATCCAAGAATATCTAATTTTGGTCTACCTGGATTTACAAATTATATAGAAATACTCAATGTACTGTAAGATATACTATTTGATATATCATTAGTTTAATTTGGTTTTCAGTAAGTGTCAGGTCCGTATTTATCAATATAGAACATACTAGATTTGGCGTCAAATCGTTTGCTCAGATTATGACGTAATTATCAAGGAACCTCTAGTCTTGTATGGCCTTGATTTACAAATCATTGTATAAACTCATGTTTGTCTCAGCTATCTTGTTTGGAATATTATTTCTTGATGATTTGGTTTTATGTTCCATGGTAGCCAATGCCATAAAATTTGTTTTTTAAACATTTCAAGCAACGTATACTTCAGGGCTTTTGTTGTTAAATTATTTGGCATGTAAATTTAATTCGACTTAAGTCTGTTAACACTACAAATGAGCTCTGCAGGCAGCGTTACAAACTCGGAAAAAATTCTCTCTAATTCTTCTAGGATAACAGTGATAATATAAATTTTGTTTTTCAAACTCGCAATTTATTATTTTTTTTCTCCCCAACACATATCAACGAAATGCAGTCAAACACTTACAACTATAAGGCATGTGTTACTAATCAATAATCAAACTTCAAGTTCACAAAGTATTAGCAACACCCTTAACCTTATCAAAATATAGTAGTAGTAATAATAAGAAGAAACATTTTTTTCTTACTTTCACTTTGTACAAATACTAAGTCAGACACTCATTGCATAGGCATATCTGACTTTAATGGTAAAAGCTACAGAAACACATACATTAAAAAAAGTAAGAAAATATATTTTTTTTAAACTTCGTTGCCATTTATTCTTTCTGCAAATTTACAGTTACAGTAATAACGTTTACAAGATATAAAATTCTCACACTTTACACCCGGCATAATGGGGACTGTGAGATTTATAATAGTGGATAATAACAATAACAACAATAATAACAATAATAACAATACCAGCAAAATTGATGGTGGCGATAACCAAAGACAACACAAGTTTAAAAAAAGTAAAAAAATAATAAAACTTTCAAATATCTATTTCTTTCATCCAATACAATTTATTAATCTCATTACAGGCATAATGAATTTACACGGTACGATATACGTTTTCACCAAGCTAGAAGCTCTGGATTTGGCCGATTACAATTTCTTTTACAAAATATGAAATAAGTCGACCTTATTACACATGATATCATCTTTAATAACAAATAATTTCGATTTCGATACCGATTTCAATGCCAACGTCTTGCATCATCATAAGAAATGACTTACTTTCCTTTGACATCCCTCCAATTGCGCTCATACTAACGTTGATACATCGAATATTATTAAATTGATAATGATAATAATAATAATTATAACAATAATAATTGAAAAAAGAAAGAAAGCAAGCAAGTGAAAGTAGTACCTGTTGTGATCGGGGCCTTGAGAAGTGTACTCAAAGGATTAGAAAAATGGGTTAAGAAACTTGAGATTCCATATCTATTGAAGTGATTCAAAAGGCTGGGAACTGCGAGGATAATACGGAAAGTAATGGAAATGTAAATGAAAACAATCCTGTTTGCCTATGGTTATTTGTTATGACACGTCTGACAGAAACATGAAGGCAATAACCACAGACAGACATGAACTGTGACAAATGAGATAATTGATATTAATGACCTTTCAAAACAATCTATACTTTAATTTTCATCTGTCATTTAGTTCATTCTTTTCTATTATGGCAAAGTATATGCGTACACAGCTGAGAGCTCCGTGCTACGTTAGGTGTAAAAGAAAAGCATTCGTACAACAGAGCTTTAACAATAAAACCTTATGAGGTCAAAGCGTTTGTAACTCGATATTCCTTGCTTTGTATCTCTTTAACTACAGCTTGCTACTTTTAAAATTCCTGTCTGTGTTTGTGTTGAACACGAATGATGTCAGAATCATTACTGCTTAATACCTTTTTGCTAACCTGGCATTATGGAAACTTGGCGGTTATATTCAAATTAAATTTATCTCTCAACTTCATTGCTGATGTTAATGATTTGTATAGACAGTTTTAATATCGGCTCCGTAGTATACATTTTTGGGAGTTTTCTGGCCCCCTGTTGATTTCTATTTTCGCGCCAAATATCGCTGTAAAGAATATTGCAGACTAGGAGAATCAGGGCGTGTGGTGTTAGTCAAGAGTTAGTCAAGAAGTAAAATATTAAAAGCCTTGGCACGAAGATAGGTTTGTTATTGTTGTTCAGTCTATTCTACTACAATTGCTCTATCAAAGAAAGTACATGCAGGCATCTCGACCCACCTGAATAATAATTATGACATTTTGTACCAAGAATATAATTTTATCCCAGTTATTCCTCGATTATAAGTAGTTAAAAGTCAAGATATCTTCGATAATGATTTTGGATGTAAAGGTGATAATAAAAATAACAGTGATAAAAATTGTAAAATTATATAGCGCCTATAAATTTCTGTCCTAAGCGCTTTACCCGGTAACAATTAAAGGCACATTACACTATAAAAAACAATAGCCTAGCAGTCTTTATAATTATAATAATATCCTGGACTAAAGTCATGTTCTTGTAGGCAGCCTTAAAATAGGCTTAGACATAGGATTAGGTTAGATATTAATAACATTGCAATTAGATCTTATGTCCAGGGAAGTTTGTTCTATAATGAGGGAGCTGCTACAGAAACAGCTCTAAATGTTTTGAATTTGAAATTAAAATATCTAAACGCACGATACACCACTTGCAGAAGAAAAGGCCTTCAAGTAATATTTAGTAGCTACTGCAAGTACTTAAGTCCATGATCATTAGGAATTTGATGCGAGTAAATTGGTTTAAAAACAATTCTATATTTTACTGTCTGCTAATAATATTCTTAAGGGATTAGGATTATTTTGTTATGTTTACTTTAACCAATGGCAACCCGATTAGGTAAATACTGAACACAGTAGAGCTTGGCGATTTCTTGGTTTGGCAGATCAGACTGTAATTTCATCTTAATCCCGTTTTCTCCCGTTAATGCAAAGGGAACTTTGCATTTAACTCTTCCTGCTTTCGATAAAAAATTGTTTGAACCTTTTGTAAAAGGTATAAAAATATTACTACCCAAGGGCCACATTTTGTTCTTTCTTCATCCATAATGTGTACAGTCTTCATCATGTTATAAATGCAACGGATTTTGTTACCAAATTATATACTATTTGCAGCGGTTAACAGAAGTTGTTAAGAATGGTGGACCTAACAGAAAAAAGGTTGATATAGGCACTTTCCTCTACAGAAGGTTGTTAATACAATATCCTTCTCCTGTTTCTTTTTGGTTTTTGATGACATTTGTTTAAATCTCACGGTAAAGTGTCTGCGTTACGAAGTTCGTAGATTAACATCGTTTTAGCAATAAGGAAATCAAGATTCCACAAAACGGTAGCAGAAGTAACATCATTCAAATTACTGTGCAAGTCTTTTTATCCTGACCTTTTGTCGTTTCTCACGTTATTTTGTAAAGCTATATGAAAATGTAAGCAAGAGGAGAGATGAGGAAATTCAAAGATTCAGAGATTCAAAAATCATTGATTTCATATTGTTAGAAAATATATTGCATTTGATTTATACGTATAAAACAAGAAAACCACACATTGTTATTACGCTCCATGCATTACACTATACGCGTAGATAGAGAGAAAACACCAAGTCATTAACTTCCTTCCATGAAAATTTCTTGTAATGCCCCATATTTCTTTCCATCATTCTAAGAAATCAAAGGATAATGTCAACAATAACAAACGCATTTTGACTATTCTAGTAACCTACGTCGAAAACGTCTATATCGTTTAATATAGTGACGATAACGATGGATTGTTACTAAAGAACAATAATAGCTAGGGAATCACACGAAATGTGAGAAACATTTCTATAGCAATTTATGAGAAGAATGTGCATTACATATCGTTAAATTTATAATGGATG
>JAAAKM020001099.1:0-10235 GCA_010016025.2 Alatinidae sp. Z8VKAUB7J3 | reverse complement strand
TGTTTGTTTGCGGATATGGGATAATCTTTACATATTTATATACCACAAGAGGGTTAGGTTACTCTGATTATATCTGCAAACGAAAGGAATTATTTTAAAGTGTTGTCTGAAGCTCCTGAAAGCTGGCACTACTATTCAGTAAAAGAATTTATTGCTTGATTATAATTGACATCGAATGTAGAATGAATTTTTTTCTACCATAAAAATGAAAAAGCGATATAGTATGCATACTCTTTGATATAAAATAATATGAAGCCGCCGTGAACTTCTCTCTGTTAACTCTCTCTTCCACTAAGAGGCCTTTCAGCGCACTTGATACAGAAATTAATGATTAATTCTTTATTTGATAATTTGCACGCAATTTCTCATGATTATTTCTGCTCCAGGGAGATACCGAATTGTACCGAAGAAAGTTCCTGAATATGTAATACCGAATCTGACAGATTGCCAGGTATGTATGGAATGGGATAGAATAGACTATAAGGGAACACGACAAAGATGAGGTAATTTGAGGTAGAATATGAGGGCTGCCAATGCTCTGCAGACATTGACATACGACCTGCATTTGTCAGATGCACAGACACTGTTATGACCAGAGTGTATTTTCAATTATTGACATTTTGAGGCACCTGTTATACCAAAGGACAACATTGAAGGAAATGTTAGTACTACTTTGTGTGATATTACTAGATTCCACTAACTCTAATATTTGAAAACTATAAATAGCATTTGAATCAATTGAGCTACAGTGCTCCTTAGGATCACATCCCGCATTTATCTGGTTTGCAAATAAACCCACGAGCTTCCATCCAAAGGCATTGCACCCATATCCAGGGAATGTGACCACTAACCACGAAGTGTGACATGGTCATGGAAGAGTTGCTTTATAGTTCATTCATTCAAACCTAAGGCCATAGTAGCAAATTATACAAACTAAGAGGAGTTTTAACCTTTAGGATTCGCTTACATGATATGCAATTGATCACTTAGAAAGTAAGCGGTTCAGAAATGTTGTCATTTATGACGAGATGAAACCCTGACTTGCCCCAGCTGATACCGCTTTTTTCAGACTCTAGAAGAATGTGTGGAAGAGAAGGGGCGTCGCCCTAATGATAAAAGTCAGGGCATAAATTGTGTCAGTTGCGTCAGAGCACTGTCATACTGTAAGAGGCAAGACAAGATACAGAATACTGAGGAGTTCGCATGGGCTGGCCTGCCCAGCATTTCTGTCATCCTTATGAAGTTTCAGCATTGCTGGGCAGTCCATGCCAGACTAACGCCTCTCCCCAAAAATACCATTCGGTGAACTGCAACTAGGCAATCCCCATCGCGGGGGCACGAGGAAAGGCTTCCAAGGCAGTTGCAAAGTTTCCATAAAGACATGTAGAATTCCTACTGTACAACTTGAGAACTGACTGCTCAGAATAACAGCGAGTGGCAGCCAGTTGTCTGCAAAGACACGGAGAGGTATGAAGCAGACACAATAGCTAACGTTGAAGAACGCCGGACGGCCCGGAAAAAACATTTCCAACAACCCCCTTTTAGATACCACAATGTCCAGTCCTGACTACTCGAGAACGTTTTGAGCGCGGATTTGGCAGACCAACCATCTCCGCAGCCAACGTTTCCCTGAATGATTACATGGTCTTCATCAATTCGATTGACATAGAATACACACCGTAAAGTAGAATGCGGGTATATCGGATTTATTTGGACCGGAAATATTTTTGGATGGATCTGATTATCATGGTAGGACTCGTTCGACAATAACAAACCTTTTTCAAGTTGTTCCCTATTACGAAATGTAAACCAAATGAAGAAACATCATAGAAACAACGCAAGACTTTATGGCCAGCAGCCCGTTTGGGGGACATCGGGAATATCTTCCTAATTGTTTTATTTTAGGTCATAATTGTTGTCATATTTCAAATTAAAGTTTGAATTACACACAAATAAAAAGCAATGACTTTAGTGCACGCGCATATAGGCTCTCAATAGGTCGTTTCCAGTCTCATGAAATTTTATTTCCGATTTCCAGATGGTGGGCAAACAAACCAATTTCAACATAGAAACACAATCTGAAGTACAATATGGACGTCTGCTTTTTTTACATGTAAAGCGTAACAAACTGTACATAGTTATTTCGGAGAATGGAATTAGGAAAATTACATTACAAGATTTACGTGTGCGAATTTGAAAAGAACTTTCTGCGCAATTTTGGCTAAATTTTGGAGACGTTTGTGCTAGTAAATTTGACTGTTGAATCCCGGAAATCGTCGAATCTTGCAAAGTTTAGTTGTCCTCTAACTCTACAAGATATGCCGCGGGCGTGTTCAGGCTGACGCACAATTACTAGAATCGGGGTGGTACCTAAATTAACGGCAGGTCATTACCGTTTTATGGATTGGTTACATCTCGCAACTTTTAAAGACTAATGCAAGCCTTATTTACTTCACATGGACATACATTTCTCCGTACTCTGCCCTTGCTATCGGCCGTTGATGTGTCAATAAGACCCTTTCGAAATTTTGAAAATCTTTACAGATATGTTTTTCTTTCTGTTTTATCCATTAAATTGGGCGTATGTTGACTCTTGTCTCACCTGAGGTGTTGACCGTTTTCATGTGCTAGCCTTAGTTGAATCTACAGAAAGCAACGGTTGCCAGTTTTCTACTATGCATAACACAAGTGACATGATTTGTAAAAGCTCGGATCTTACTTCTAACTGTAGAAGGGAGTATACAAACTGGAACTTCAAACAGTGCATTATTTCATGTTGGAACAATTTATTTTCAGTATCGGTTGTTCAGTTGTTAAAAGTCCCTTAGGGCCTCTTCAGCATTTAGTTCTACAATTTCCTTCAAAGTTATAACTTCGTCATGCATAAAAAGTTAAACTTTATGAATAGCAAATTTTCCTTGAGTGAACCACAGCTTAAAGGGGACATCTACCTTCATTTGGTTCCTCTGACCTTGATAAGACTCTTTACTGCAACAATGGTATTAGCCACATGCACGAGTTTCCCTCTTAACTATAAACATGGGAATACTAAAAAGTGGGTTTGTTTAGCACATGCTCAGCATGCCGCAATTTCTTAACTCACGCTGACAAGAGGCCATAAAAATTAATATCATTGTACGTGCAACATTATGGGCTGCATCATGTCTCATGGATTGTGGCACTAAGGTGAAAGGTCTGGAGACCATTCTTAGTCATATGTGAGCAACATTTTGTAAGTAAGGACTACTGTTGCACCAATGTTGACTTTCCACACTTTGAAAAGAAAGATTTAAAGTCAGGGGCAGTGCTATCACTGTTATCTAGACCATCTACAGAAACGTGTGCAAACAAACCTACCAATTAAGAGGCAATTGTTATCTCAAAAGTAAGTGGAAGGTGCCCCAACAGTTCCAAAAAGGACTGATCACAACTACCATTCTTCACCAGCAAAGAAAATTATCAAAATGAAAGGCCACTTGCAGAAAATAACAGGAAAATAAAAGCATTCCGAGCAAGAAACATACGCAAAGATAAATCAATTAAAGGCCTGATATCCAAACTCAATCAATACAAGCTAGCGAACAAGCAACGACATTTTAAAAGAAAACAATTTTAAGGACATGAAACTTCAAATATTTAAAAACAAATTCATGAACGATGGTATAACCACAGGATTGGGTTATTCTGAGCAAATCAAAAGATTTTCAGTAACTCTGCACTTCTACAGTCGACGAGCCTACAAGTATCTTAGAAGGACACTTCATTTGCCAAACCCATCAACCATAAGATCGTGGGGTATAAATATTGAATGTGAGCCAGGATTTTTGCAGACAAGTCATCAATCATTTGCAGGAAAATGTTAATGAAAACAACAGGGGCTGTGTGCTACTTCTTGAAGAAATGTGCATTCGAAAGGAAATCCTGTGGTGCTAAAAGATTAAGACATTTTTGGGGATCACAGACTAAGGACAAGTTGTAGCAGAGTAACAAGACACCCAAGCACAAAATGTGCTAAATGTTGTGGCTTTTTGTATGAAGAGACCCTGGCACCAACCAAATGTGTACTTTCTTACAAATAGATCATCTGCGGAAATACGAGTTGCAGTTACAATTACAGTAGCAGCAAGATCCATCATAGGCAAAGAGATTCCATTTCAGTATGTATGACGTATCGTTTTTCCCAGGACTTATTGGAAATGTTCTAGCGTGGTCAGACGTCGTCTAGGGTGGACTAACAACCCAAATGTTCTTCACTTTAAATGGGCTTTGCGTTCATTGCTCTTTAAAAAATCAGATTAGTGCTCCACCAACAGCAAACTGTATAGTGGACAATGACCAACCTGATGACACATAAGAGATGATCACATATCGCAACTTATAAAATATATTGCTGAATCTTACATCAAAGTTGTGGTGCATCAATTTGAAGAAGTCTTTACAGAGCGGATTGTTAAAAGGAGGGAGCACATCCTGCAGACACAAGAGAAACAAATGGACTCTGTATCCTGTGCATGAATTGCTTATAGGATGTTAAAGGGTCACATTCTAAAATTGTTTGGCCCTGTAGTTTTTTAATGGAGAAAACGTGGTAAATTCTGTTGTTTGTAAATAAATACGTGGACCTATATATCCCCCAAAGTCCCCTCTGCGAACCTCATGAATTATTTAACCTTCTTTGTCACGTAAGAGGCATTTTTGTACGCGGCCGTGATTCAATTTAATAAAATCTTTAAGAAGCATATGTTTTAAACATATCACCTTATTTAATATATTCTTGTGACTGATCACAACATTAGAACTCTTGACTGGAATACATAGTGCTACCAGAATAATCATATTGCTGGCGTAAAAGCATCAGGTGCCACATTTGAAAGACGTTTGTAATACTGATTTAAAGGATGCACTGTATAAATACATTGATAGAGGGAATTACTAGAATGATAGCGATATAGATATTTTTCAGTGTAAAGATGTAGTAAAACTAGCTTGGATAAAGTAATCAGTAAACACAGCTCACATTTATGAAATGTAGAAGCGGCATTCTGTAAAGCTTCTACCCAATTGAATGTTTCTTATTTCCCCTTGGCAAATGGGGCCGTGAGGCAGTGAGCTCAGGTATCCGAGTAGTGAAGAACCCTTCCTCTTCTTTAAGCCTTTGCCCTCGGGAGTTTCTTCTGGTAATTCGACAAGTGTTTAAGCACGTAATATCCATATTTCAGTTTGGTTAATTTTTTGTTTGGGGTAAAGCCCTTTTTGGAGCTATCTTTACCGGACAAATAGAGAACCTCTGGCCTAAGGATTAAAAACCCGTGTTAATTAATGATGAAAACTGTAATTTTCTTTAATTAATATGAAGAACTTTAGATGTCACCACTCATGTAACATGTAACTGAGAGCAAGGCTCCATATGCATTGATTGGTTGCACCCAAGTTTAGCGGCATCGTAAATTCTGCAAATATCATCCATTTCTTAATGCATTTTAAAGTAAACACTTATCAATGTATGCCTTTTTTTCATTGAAGTTGATGCCGTACGTGTCATACAAGGCACCCAAAGTGCATTGTTCACCAGTAACTGCGGAAGAACTGATCAAGGCCATCAAAGAAAACTACAGCGTGATTGAACAGAAGGAAGTACCCTAAGGATACGACGAACTACTTCGCGAATTGTGTTATATCCTAACCGGTAATCTGTTTTGTTCTTTTACGCCGCTGAAAAATGTTTAAGATTAAACGTGTGAAAAATAGAGACTTACTGAACTGAACCAAGATCGATTGAGCCATGGTGTAAGATAGCAACGTCGTCTTTTGCTTTCCGTTTGTTGGTGATAGCTACCTTAAGCGCATCATTGTAGTCAAAGTAAAAACAGCAGACAATGAAATAAAATGTATGGGAAGTGCAATGGGACATTTAAACTTCAAGGTATCGCTCTTTTTCAGATAGACAAATATGTTATACTTGAGGGAGCATGATGTGTTTACCTCCTAGATAGTATTTTCAATTTTGCAAGTGCTGTTAGGACTTACATGTGGATTTTAGTGAGCTCAGAATGCTAAAGAATAAACAGGCTAGATCATACAGTTTAAAATTGTAAGCTCAAGGCCTCTCTTGTGCTCTTGTGTCTCTTGTGCTTTCATATCTGAAATGTATGCAAGAACTTGTATAATGTAGCTTAAATTTATTAGTTTTGCATCAAAAAGTTTAAAAATATTGTTTCAACGATATGGATTTGCTTGTATGCGACTGGTGGTTGATGTGAGGCTTTTGTATCTTACTGCATAACTTTATATCCATTGCGCAAGAGCACGATAGAATCACCTTCGTAGCATAAATACGGACAACGTCGATCCAGAGCGTCCCCCTTTTTCAAAGCTCATTTCCATCCAGAGATTTTTGTCGCGCATGCGATTGTTTTGCAATTGATTTTGTGTCTTGGTATGCGTGTTTGCACAGTCTCGGCTACAATCTTCGAACGCATTAAGGATCTCTTTCTAATTTTCGCGATCACGCACCTGACGTCATGGTTACAAACCAATCAAATTTTATGAAAATCTTTCTTTGAGAATCGACACTGCGGTAAACGCCACGATAGAATATTATGTTGCTGCTATCTGTGCTTCGTTGAGGTTAATGGTTACTTATCAGAGAAAAAGACCAGTTCTTCGTGAAACAGGATTGAAAGTTAGCAGCGACGAAGCCCGTTGTTTTCCCAGCTATTTATGTGGCTTTAGCGGCAGGCATAGAATTTGATACTAAAACAACATGGATTTGCTTAGTGCCATGAAGACTAAGACTATGGAACACAGACCTTTAATTGTGCCAAGAATTAAAAAATTATGAGTTGTTCGGACGTTAGGTATGATTTGTAACTCTTATATTTGTTGTCGCAGTCAATAGAAAAAACCTACCTGAGCTGTCTCTCAACGTTAATGCTTACAGTACTAATGGCTTGATAGCTTTCAAATTTCGCTATGAACGTTCAGTCTTGTAGATATACTCGATGAAGTAGTTATATAGAGAACTAACAAGATTCTAGATAATGCTAATTTGCCTATTATTGCTGAATTAATTAACTTAATTGAACTTAACAAATCTGCAGTAGAAGATGCAAAGTGTGAAAGTGAGGTTTTGTTCCTTTTAGGGCGGTTCGATTTCTTGAGAAGGTAGATAATACGGTGTGTCTGTGACAGTTTTGATACAAATGTGATCGTCTGGTATAAAATTTGCCGATGACAACTGTACTGTTTACATGAGACGCTGCTGTATTTTGAAGTATTTGTTGTATTCATACAGGTATTCGGTAAAAAAGTCCTTAAAGAAAATGTCCCTACGGAGTCTCTAAGGAAAAAATCTCTTGTTTGTTTAAAAAACTGTAGGAGGATCAATGATAAGGGGTGCGTGCATACTCTCATACATTTATTGAAATTGGGGGCTCATGAGAAATTGCCAGTCGGGGACTTTGAAATCATATTGTAAAATGAGCGGTTGACAATAAAATGAGGAATATTTTTTAATTTAATTTCTAATAAAATTTAATATTAACCCCAACATGTAACTGTTTTGGTTTGGGCAGCCCTGAGCATTCATTTACGTAAATGTTTAGAAATAAAATGCTTGAAAATATCCACAGCACTATTTCGTCTGAGAAATGTATCAAGAACACATCCCGCCTGTCATTTCCCAATCACACAGGAAGTTGTACAAGCAATTTAGCATGTTTGGTATGAACTTTCAAAAGAGGAGAACTGTTAATTTAAATGAATGTTGGGTAATTTCGTCGATCAACCTGCGTCGTATCAACACTCGGCGAGTGGATGACATTATTATACTTGTTACAGCACTTGTTTCGATGCTGGCGCTACTTCTAAATCGATTTCAATTTCTTAGGCAAGGGCTGCTACTCATAATTCAAGGAGTTCTCACGACATTGACTGACCTTGCATACATAAACGCTTCAAATGAATATTTTAGAACATAATTTAAGAAGTTTGTACTGTTGATTATAAACGTGTTTATGCCAGTCATCGTTTCGTAGCTCTAACTCTAGCAGTTGAGTTTTTTAATGGCAATTTTAGAAGAGGAGATAGTTAAATGATCCACAGTAATGAATTATGGCTTAGATCTTCGTAAATTAGGTCAATTGTAAAGCATTATATTCTCTCAGTTACCTCTGTTACTATGAAGACTTTTAGTATTGATTTGCCTCTCGCAGCTCCGTGTCTTGTCTATATCTACATCGGCTTTGTCTAGGTAGATCGATCTACATTTAAACATAGCACAAGGGTGATTATGCATATAGACCATAGCTTGATCTTCTTTAAGATCGATCTATCATAGACATAGCACATACTCACTAGATCGTGCTAGATCTAGCTTTATACATCTGGCCACTGGGGGAATATTTCAAATTATCAACTTGGGAGGGACTTTTAGAGGTGCAAGGGTGGCGAAACTAAATCAAAATTGAAGGTTCAATCAAAATAATGAGCAAGTAATAAAATAATTGAGAAAGTCACAATAATCACATAAAACCCGTCTAATGACCTCCTGTTAGTGGTAAATTTATTAAAGGGGTTTAATAAGTGTTTTGAGGATAACGAGAAGATAAAAAGATAAAAAGACTGAAGTTACGAATGTGTACTAGGATATAAAACACATCACTCGAACAAGCTACTAAGACAAAGTCGATTTATAAGTGAAAATGTGGCTTTTGAAAAATCAATACTTAATTTATGGGAAACACTTTGTATCCTTTTAATTAAGCATTTGTAGAAGCGCATAAGAAATATGCCTGTCAGCAGTTACTAAATTTATATGTGACATTTGTTCACAGTAGAGAAATGTACATTCCCCGATTGGGAAACAGCCCCACCCATCCCTGCAAGGATGAGCGTGGTTCCGCCCCCTCAGCCACGCCGGATATACAACAACCGATTAATCGATAAATCGTCAAAATGTCTAATGATTAATTGATTAAGGAAAGAATCGATTATGGACAGAACTATTGTAGTCAGTCCCCTAGGAAGATTGCAACCGCTCAGTAGTGCCCTGTGTTACGGAGTAACTGCACGAGAAGAATGGCCTGCGGCAGATGCAATGAAATAGTAACGAGACAGTATATTTGATGTATCACAACTGTACCAATAATATGTTCAAATCTAAAGCGCTCAATAACGAATGGCATTCTATTTCTTCCAACTACTATTTAAGGTTAACAGGGGTTTCCCAGGCGACTGCGCTGCGAGATTGTAGTCTTGCTACATAAATTGTTCGTTATTCACGGAATTCTGCATCTATAAAAGGCTTCGCCAATCTACAAAAAATAAACACTTATACACTCGTGCATATGACGAAGAACATATATTTGACAAATATGTTCCGCACCAACTCAAGTAAGTTTTGCTGTTCTCTTTCGTCTTCGCTGTTCAAGAATAAAGTACGTCAAAAAAACCGAACGACGACGAATATCTGAAATCAAACTTATTTCCAACAAAGCCGTTTCTAATAATAAACTCTGGTATCAATGACCTGCATGAATATCTTTACTTTAATACCTTTCATGAATTGTATATTTTGAGATCTCTGTATCTTTAAGAGTATTGTTACCCCTCTTGTCAACTGAATGCGAAAGAACGTATCACTTTGTTCTATCGCTTTCAAAATAGAACTCCTTTTGGACACTAAAGCGGGAGTTTCTATCGCTTGAAAAAAGTTCCCTTTTTTAAAGCGATAGGTTACATTCCAGAGAGGGAAAAAGTTTTCATGCTGCTTTCCTGAGATAAAGGTTCTAACGCTTTGATCAAAGAAATCCTTTGATTCGCCAGTTTACACTATCTTCTGTTGAAAATAGAATCCAGGTGGATGGGTTGTGATGGTCATCAAACATGGCTGAAGAGAGTGATACAGCCTGTACTACGCTTGGAGAGCGAGGGCAAGACGATAAGAGGGCCTATTGAGGGTAAATCGATGAAAATAAGTAACGAGTAGTTTTGTCACGATTAAGCAACAGAGAGTGATATACTTACTCCTGTACCTAGGGCTAGAAATTTGGAGGGGCTATTGAACTTTGGGGAGAGCTGGTATTGAAACATCTTGAGTCAAGTCCTTTACACGTTTGATTTTTGACAGTAGCGTTTCGGTGTAACGTTCAGCAGAAAGATTTTAAATATATAATATAGTTTGTAGCCAAATATATGGTACAACTAGCATTCGAAATCACAGTAGTCAATACAAA
>JAAAKM020001098.1:0-15215 GCA_010016025.2 Alatinidae sp. Z8VKAUB7J3 | reverse complement strand
CCTGAAATGATCCTTGCAAACTAAACTGTTTGGTGAAGGCTGCCATTTGTCACGTCTTATAGCATTGATCCAAGCACTTTTTCGCTGTGGATCAGCTGGAAATCGATGACCATTGCCACGATTTGAACAGAAGGGCACACAACAACCAGTGCTTGGTATGTTCTGAATCTTAATATCTTGAAAAAATTCGAATTTGCAATGTAAATGCAGAAGTTCAAGTAAACACAGCTGACTCAAGAAAACTGAAAGCACGAACTGGTAGCCTCAGTCTCACGCAAAAGGTTGACCCCACATGGCAAACGAGGTTGAGCCAGCTGCGTCCCGCAATGGATCAACGATCACGGGGATTGGAAACAGTTTGGGCAACAAAGGGCTAATGAAATATTCAGAGAAAGCCAACTGGGGCCACTGTGCAGGTGTTGGTAATCCAGCAGACTTGGGGAGCAGGGAGGTCATGTTTTAGTAAGCACTAGACTTTGGTGGGAGGGACCTGATTGGTTATTGATGGGTAGAAATTTCTGGCCTACTGAGTTAGTCCTTAAGAAAGATGAGGAGGTAAGTATGGAGGCTAGAAAGACAGCGCCAGTTCTTACTGTAGGTGAAAATGCCAAAGTGGGGGTCAACTTCGTTATTGACATAGATCAACATAGTAGTTTCTAAAAGGTCATTCATGTTACTGCATGGGTATTGTGATTTGTCCGTAATATCAAACTTAGATTACAGGAGTGTAAGCTCGATCAGCTTGATATTGATGAAATTCGTGTAGCAGAATGGTTGTGGATTTGCAAGGCACAAGAGCAAATCAAGGGCCGTACAGATTTGAAGGAGTTGTCATATCAACTAAGTCTATTTGAGGACCAGGGTGTTCTTAAGTGTAAGGGGAGGTTGGGGAAAGCAGATTTAAAGTATGAGACAAAGTTAAAAATCATAGTACCCTCTACACATAAGCTTACAGAACTGATTATTTTAGATTGCCACAAGAGAGTGTTGCATTGTGGGTTGAAGTCAACACTTGCAGAATTGAGATCGAGGTTTTGGGTTCCAAAGGGGAGGCACTTCGTCAAGAGAATCATTGGGAGGTGTATTATTTGTAAGAAACACCAGGGTAAGTCGTATGCATGGCCATAATCAACAAAGTTGCCAGATTTTAGGGTGAGGGAGACCCCACCCTTTGGAAGTGTCGGTCTTGATTTGGATGAACCCCTGTACCACAAGGGTACAGATGGCACCATGAACAAATGCTACATTGTTTTGTATACTTGTTGCACCACTCAAGCTGTCCACCTTGGTTTAATTCATAAAATGTCTAGTGGGGCATTTATGCATAGTTTTAGGGGTTTTGCCGCTCGTTATTCAATGCCTTTGTTAGTGTTTTTAGACAATGCTAAGACCTTCAAGTCTATTGCCAATTTTTTTCGCATGTTGCTGGAGGATGGTCAGTTTCAAATGTATTTAAAAGAAAAGGATATGAGTCAAATAAACTCTTTAATGAAGGGTGTAAAAGTCTTTTCTAACCCATAAGCTAGTGACTGATAGGAATGTAACAGGCATTCACAATGTTTCTTCTCTGAAAGACCAATCAACTACAAGTTTGGAAATGAAAACCAAATATATAGGCTATATACCAGTCATATAGGTTACATATATACATATACAGATCATCATGCCTAACAATTGCAGCACATCACACTATACTTACACACAGCAGTTTATGTTAAAGCTGCAGAAAATGTGTGTGAATGTCAAAGGAAATGCAATAAATATCAAAAGTAAATTCATGTAGATTATAATTCTTGATGGAATGGAGGCCTACATCAAAAAGTTTTGATATAGAAATTACATAATTATCAATGTGAAGAATGAAGACAAACTGTACATTAATTTTTGTAAAAGATGACCGCAAGAGACCTACATGTCTTGAAGGTCTATATAATCACGAAAAAAGACAAAAAGGAGACAGACCTTTTCCACTCTAGCACTCTAGACACAGTCTACTCCTTAATACACGGAACTAATTATAAACACTGAGCAACTGTACAGTTCTATTTTGCAACTGACTATTGTGCAAAATTACATTACATGCTTTAAAGTAAAAAAAATCATATAATTCTCAAAACGTGGAGCATTACCACAACAGCTTGCAATTTAACAGCACTGATGGGATTCAAACCCACAACCTCATGATTACTAAACCAATGGTTGAGGCGTTGGTTTAGTAATCATGAGGTCATGGGTTCGAATCCGGTCAGCACCATTAAATTGCAAGCTATAGTGGTAATGCTTCACTCTTTGAGAATTATATATAATCAATATATTGAATTTTCAGCCTAAGATTTAATATATTATATCTTAACACAACAAAACCAGCCCTACCAAAAGGCCAATCACTCATAATTAATGGAAATCTCTCTTCGAAGTTCATCTTCAAGGGAATACAAGTGTGATAAATCTAAACAGTTTTACATTATTTTGCAGTCATGATTTGGTTGATAAAGAGCATTCACATATGTATAGTCTTGGTAATCAATATATCAATATCAAAGCAAAGCTTTAACTTGTTCCAAGGTCATATCTAGTGAATAACAATTTGATATTGTTAACAGAAGAACCTAACCCCTTTTTTCTTCTACATACAAACAGTGACATATATACCTACACACGGAGAACTATGACTTATTCTTTATATAGAAACCAAGGAGTATGTTCTACTCTTACTAAATAGTTGAGATGGAACATAAAAGGAGGGCAGCACAAATCATCATTCCACTGGCAGTGTGGCAATGTAACTAACATGGCTGGCATTACCACTTGAAAGATGTGTCAGAATCCCTAGATATCATTCCCATAATATTTTCACTTATTATCCGGACATCGCTGAAATTAATCAGTGCTGAGCTGACATACCAGGTGTGTAACTAGAGTGGGGAGGGGGGCCTCCTCTGCCCTAATTTTTTCTGCCAAAAATCGTGCCCTCATCTTAACCACAACTAGAAGGGAGGTGTTACCCTTAAAAGCAAGGCGCTAACTGTTGGTCTTCATTTCGTTTCAAACAATAACTTCATCCCCCATTGTTCTCTTCTTAAATCTCAGTCCCTTATGCGCCTGCTGAAAACAACTTATCAGAGTAGGATGAGTGATATGCGAGAGGCAGAGCTCAACCTCATTCAAATGCAGTGTTTATAAATGATAGATACAGACAGAGTGCTTGAAATTTTCCTTGAGAAAAACAAGCAGGGCTCTTTGCCAACGTTTCTGTTCTTTATGATTATTGAGTACAAAAGTAATTTTATCCGTATTTAAATACATCAAGTTTGAGTGAGCCAGATTGTATGAATTGGAACAAAACACTGTTCTAGGATAGAATGCACACATAGATGTAGATTTTTGTTCAGTAAGTATAAAACCTTGTACTCTTATGAAGATAATCATAGAGAGAGAGAGGGACGATTTGGCAATATTTGAAATTTTACCTTAGAGACACTAGAACCCATCTGGTTGAGGGTAGCATACGTTTTGCAACTCCCTCAATTTTTGAAGTTATTCTCTAAATTTAATTGCCGCTGTTGAAGCTCTCTCAGAGAGTTTAACCCCCTATTTAAAACTTCATGTTAAAGTTTTGGTTGTTCATTACTGTTAAAGGCTTGAGGACAAACTTCCAACCTTCTAAAAACTAGATCCCTACCATTCTATACAGGGTTTTGAATGCTCCTTTTATTTCTTTGAGTGTCACTTTTTCCAACTTCTATATATTCTAAAAACAGCAAAATTTTCCTGCTAGCAAGCTTACAGACCCCCAACTGCAGTTCACCGCTTCATAAAAGAATATATGAGAAAATCTTGACCTAATTCTGATAAAGCTCCCTTCCCTCAAAACGTCCTAGTTGCATCCCTGCATACGTTCATAATGAAAATTTAAATTGGAGGTTTGCCAACATATCTTTGTACCTTTGCCAGTGTGATAAATTAATTTTTGTGCTTATAATATTGTGAAGTCTTTGAAACTTTAATGTCATCATCATTCACTATTCTACAATCAGAATATTTTCAAAACTACTTTTACTCATTACTCATTTCATGTCTATAGGTAATTGAAATCTTCTTATTAACTTCTACATCACTTTTTTATCCTCAGAAGTCAGTATTTTGTTTCCATTATCTTTTAATGCAATACAACCTTAGCATCAGGCTTCAAATCTGCAGTACTAGTTCTTTTTATCAACTCCTCTTTCATGGAATCTCTTTTACACCATTTTCATCAATTCTCCACCTCAATTGCATTTTGTAAGTGATTATAAGTTGCTCAAAGTGCAAAATTAGAAGAGAAATTTGAAATCAAATGGCATACAAAGTCGGGACATATAAGATTAAACAAAGAGTTTTATGGCACTTTGGGTCATTAACCACATTTTCTGGTACCAGTATAACATAATATCATCATGGAGCTGCATTGAAACCCAGAAAGCCCTACAAATGACAACCCATCCACTTAAAAACAGGAAGTTCAAATAAAAGTGAAATATGCAAAATACCACCATTATTTAAAAATGATATCATAGCTCATATTAATTGAGTTTGTATATTTGTTACATCAACATGTTCACAGATAAAGTTTATGAAGGTCGTAAGGGTATCAGTGGTATTGCAACATCTCTTGACTTATTCAATTTTGAAGACACTGGAAGCAAAAAAAACCCTCCTCAAACTGGGGCAGTTTTACAAATATTACTGATAATGAACAGAACAGAGAAAGTAGAATACTATACTATGAAAAAGGCAATAAAATTAAAGCAGAGACAAAATAAATCTAGGCATAACATAGCAAAACACCTTACCTTGTAAAACCATTCTGAATGACATGCTTACTAGAAAGTCCATATAAAAATCCAATGCTTTTGTGATATTCAATAATTGTACTAAAGAGTGGATGTTGTGTGAAGTCACTACTATGGTGTCTAATTGCATCAATGACAGCAGCATGGTTCTTGTCATTAGGATTTTCTTCCAATTCTTTTACTTTTTTAAATACTTTTGATGCACCACTGAAATCTCCCATGGTGACCATCCCTATCAGTAATGGGAAATATGTTCGTGCACTTGGTTTATAACCAGCAGATATCATCTCCTTAATCAAATGTCTTGCTGCTGAGAAAGAACCATCATTTTTCTCTGCATGAACACGAACCATTAAATTATATGATGCCCCAGAGACAAGCTGTTGACTTTTCATGTAATCAAACAACTGGCAAGCAGAGCTGGGATCTGATTCCTTTGACAAATAATTCAGGATTCGATCATAGCATCTACCCAATTCATATCTGTCCTCGTTACTAAGAACATCTTTCTTTAGCCTCACATACTCTTGTAAGCACTCCAAGTATCCAAGCACCAAATTATAACTTTTTAGACAGCATATAGTCCTTAATGCCGAGAATAACTTTCTTTTACCTTTACTCCTGGATCCTAACATTTGAAGGAAATAATCTTCATTATATAGTTCTTTTAATAACCTCTCATATTTAGCTATTTCCATACTATTTGCTTCTAGAAAGTGTGAGGGTGTAGGATACACAGCAGTAGTAGTATAGTTACACTTGCAAATGTAACTTGGATTCATTACATTCACATGTTCCACAAATCTATTATGTCCAAAAGTAATTGGCCTCTCTACCATTGCTAACAAGCATGATTTCATATATATAATGTTGTATTTTCCCTTTCCAGATTGAACATGCTGTCTAACAACATTTGTAGCTCTAGTCTGCAAACCCTGTGATAAGCTGTTTGCAAAGTAGAATCCATTCATTCCCCTTTGCATACAGACCCTGTAGTATCTAACAACCATTGTTGCTAAAAAGATAAGGAGATAAGGATAAAGTATATATAAGTTTGAAATTTGATAGTTTTAAATTCGTATAAGCTTAATTTTCAGTGCTACTACAGTTTAAGGGTTGGGTTGTATCTGGAATTAAACGTACATAACAACTGCCAATTATCTTTTATTAAATAGCCAATAGAATAAACTACGTAACTTATCAATTTTATTCAAATATGAATACATTGTCGATGATTTCGTAGGACGGTGGGCACGAAACGGCAGTGGCGCATAGCTGTTCTTTGAGAGAAACATATCTAATTAGTTAAGTTTGCTAGGGCCTCATTTCGAGTACATATATTGTGGCTTTTTCCTACTTTTCTGGCCTGATTTAATTAAGTGTATGCGCGTAAATATCAACAATGAGAAACGTACGAGTTTTGTAAATAAATAACAAGCTTTATAGGCCTACATTTTAAAAACTATATTGCTGCACTTTATTATGTTTATATGAGCCTGTATTCGAATATAAAAGTGAAACTCTGTGACCCTTTGTTCAGCTTCTTTCTGTTTCTGCCGACGCATGCAAGCCTTACCGCCCTTAAGAGTATCGATCAGTGAACGGCTCATCTTGGTCGAAGCAGACGTTGTAACACCAGCAATAAATATTTTAGTTTCTACAGAATTCAAATGGTGGCCTATAACGTGCCAGCGAAACCCCCCGGAATAAATCATGTGAAACATATTGATAATATATTAATACTGATAGGAAAAGTCTTTGGAAAACATGGTAGGGCCTACAGAAAGAAACAAACTAACATTTCCATACGTTGTAATTAAAATCGCAGTATCTATATATACTATATTTCCTGAAACGGTCTATGAAGCTTACCTTATGATCAACAGACTACTCTCAACTCATGTTTTCTTCGGTTGTGTTGCTCTCTCAGCTCTCGTTCTCCCATTCACATACATCATCCATGTTTTTACCTCGCTTTCGAAATAGATTCCAAACCACAGAGCAGTGACCCCGTGTTCGCAAAACTGATCCCAAAGAGGACTTCCTTTGAGGTCGACGTTTCCGAAGAGAGAAGTGTTGATAAAGTTGCGGTTTATTATGAGATGTCTATGGTTTCAAATTGAAAGGAACATAGAAAAGGGGGGCGTCTCAAGGTGGAATTTTGAATGTCCGCCCCATTATACATAACAGGACTAGAGTCACCTTGGGGACGAAGGCCGCACTTCTTTTCAGAGAGAACACTTTTTAAAAATACCTGCCAGTGGACCTTTCACGAGAATGACAAAATTAGTTTGAAAAACTATATTTTTCTAAATTTTTAAGAGCTCCAAAATGTTATTTATAGATACGCTATCGAAAATCGTCTTCCCGAGGTCTTACAATTAGTGGGACACTCCAAGGAAACTATAGTGTGAGCTGATCATTTCTACTCGAGTATATATGAACTCCATCAGAAAAGTTCGCTATTGAAAGGAGTAACCAACATGACTTGCAAAACTACATTTTCCTTGATTTTCAAGAGTTCAAAATTTATACTTTTAGATGCATTATCAAAGAACTGCTACGCCCAGCCTTAGATATTGGCGGCAAGGAATTGGTGATGAGATCTATTCATATCTACTCCAGTCTACATGACCACTATTGCAAAAATGAATCGTCAACAAACGTAAACAACTTGGTTTGCAAATCTAGATTTTCCTCAACTTTCAAGAACTGCAAGATAATGTTTAGAGATGCGTTATCAAAAAGCGACTTTCTATGCTGTTATAAGTAGTACAAAACGACAAGGAGATTTGTGAACCTGTACTCGAGTATACACGAGGTCCATCGGAGACGTGCACCTTTGAAAAGAGTAATGAAACTGTTTTACAAAACTAACTTTTCTTTGAACTTTACGAGCTCCAAAATAGTACTTGTACTCTTGGGTGCTTAATAGACGCCCCTCTGCTAATTAATTTAAAAAAAAATTTCCACCCAGGACATTCTTATTACACCCCCACCCCCTCACCGATTACTTTTTAAGTAATCTCCCACCCATGACAATTTTTGTATGGAGGTACTTTTGCGGGCAAGTAGAAATGATCTTCATTAAAATATGGAAATCACACATAAATAAGATGAAGGTTGTATTACCCTACGTCTAGGAAGTTGCAGATGATTCTAAACATTGATTCTTGACTTCATTTTAATTTCATTTTAAGAGTTCATTCAAAGAGTAGGTGCGTCCTGATGTTCCACAATTAGTGAAACACTGTAAGGAAATGGTGGTGGGAGTGGCTCATATCTCTAATGTCTGTGGTTAAGTGGAATAAATCCTAGTGATTGACAAGGAAGACTAAACAACTAAATAGCTTAAAATTTTCCAACTTCTATAGTTTTTGTTTTGTTCTTGTAAAGGTATGATGCATCTCTTTCGCATCTCTTTAGAACCGGCCGTGTGGCGATTTAACTCCTCGTGACGGCATATTCCGAATTTTTGGAGGAAAAGTTCCTGACTTTTTTGCTTACAACAATTTGTGGCAAAAAACTTTCACAGAAATGGCAAAATTGTAAAATCTGTACAAGAGTTCACATGTATATCAAATATATCTGTATGCAAGACTACTTCTGAGTCCCATGTAGAGCTGTTTGAATTTGTATGATACTGCGTCCTTCAAACATGTAGTGATGAAGCAAGGAATAAGCAAGATGCCTCGCAAATCAAAAAGTGCCAAGAGATGTTCCGGTGTTAATTCTTTTCTCATTACATCGATTTTTCATCTGACCGACTATTTAAGTTGTGTCAAAACTTTTACAGATATGTGTTACAAACACTTATCCATTTTGTGTCGACCGATTTCTTCGCTGTTGTTGCTTTCAGATCTGCTCATGAGCGTCAAAAATGTTTTTCAATTCCTACATCCATTAAGATCTTACTTACAGTCCAAATTTTCGTATTATGTATTCTAGTAAACTTTATTTTTATATATCTATCGATGCTGTCATGCAACATTTTATTAAGTTGCTATTTCCTTCGTACTGGTGATCTGTAAACACAGATTTAACCTGTATTAAGTTACGTCACCCAAGAGGACATATTCTGGTTATGAATAAGTTGTTTTCAAAAATTGTGGTTATGACTCTCATGACATTTGTAAGTTGCACTTAGTTATACTCTAAGAATGGAAGTGAAACAGACAGAGTGAAAGGCATTGTTAAGCTCCAAAAGATTGCTAGAGTAAATGAAATATGTCATCATCAGGACTCAAACCCGTGACCTGGGTGGTCAAAGTTTGGAACAAATTGATTCCAGATTTATATTCGACAGCAAATTTAATGCTAATAGATAGCAGATAGTTTTAAAAGTTAAGTTGCTACACGTATTTAAAAGTTACTAGAAAAATAAAAATTTTGTCACCATTTAAATTCAAATTGGGGTAATAATATTTTTACTAACAACAATTTTTTAAGAGTGTTAAGATTGACCTTTGACCAATTGATCAAAGTACAAGCTGAGCCTGAGATATGAAACATCTGTGGTATGTTCAATATTGACTTAACGTGAAGTAAACAAAGTATAAAATGAAACTGATGAGTATCATGTTTATAACAGATAGCTTTGTTTAAAATTACGATGCATGTTTGATGTTACTTTTGTTTCTGTGTATCTGCTTTGTAATTATTGACCGATGCAAAATTATTAAGAACAGCAAATTAAAAACATTTCGAGGCTCAAGCAGGGCTTGAAATTAAAAATGCCTAATCCTAACAAGGTTTTGACAATGACTCTTAATTTTGCAAGCAGTTATGGTGTTATCAAACTTTCTTTCCTTTATTTATTCAAAAGCAATAGCAATTTTTATGCAACCATGTGATCTATATTGCTCTTTAATTTGCTTCACTCTCATTAGTGAAACTGTAAACAAATTGACAGGCCGGATAGCAGTCCTTTCTTGTTCAAGTCTTATGGCGCAGAGAGTCGGGTTTCCAATTGCGTAGAGCTGGATGTCGATGTCCACCGGTTGATGACTCGAAGTTAATGTGACAACTAGAGAAATAGCATATGAACATCGGAGGTCACTTATCTCAGATCGTAGAGCACACTCAACGAAAGCATGGTTCACTGTTTGATCCCTGTTGGTAACAAATTTTCTATTTCTCCGGTATCTTTTCAAACACTAATATCAAAATTTCTATAGATTTAATATGGACTTCCTAACCAGCACGTATCCGTCCACAATGTCCATATGAATAAAGACACACAATAAAGCAAACTGATGAGAAAAAACTGGTTTCTCCGTCTGGTAGACACTGATAGACACTGATAGACACTGATCAAGTGACCATAGTACGTACGTAACATTATAAAATAGTGCTAATTCGAAATGTACTTCAAAATGTATCATCGGCGTGTAAAATAATATTTCTTAGTACAAGCTACCAATTCAGATGACAAGTTTTTGACCACTTTCATAATCGATTCGACTACGCACCAAGAAAATGAATTAGAAATAAGATAACAGTCATTTTATCTATAGACAAACAGAGTGACAGCACTTATTACAACATCAGGAACTAATATCGCTGATGTTGAGGACCATTCTTGTGATTCCCTGTCGTAAATTTTGATTTCTTTGGCATCCCTGTCAAATCTGCTTTACTCATTATAACGTCCAACATCAAACATACTTTACTGGTTTAGTTTCCAGAATATTTCCTTTTTTATAAAGCTTAAACATTGTTACAAGCTCCTACGTTGTTTTAACCTCATCCATAGTACACCTTTCTATAGAGCTGAGTTGGTTTCCTAACCATTTATTTTCTTAAGTTATTTTGAGTAAAAACACAGTGAAACCTATGAAGACGTAAAAGTGAAGGCGTAACTCATATCAAATATCTCAAGTTTCAGCTTTTGAAATGCCTCGACAATTAGTTTTCTTAGCCATATCTATTTAACGTTAATGTGACACCGTAACGTTGTAAATTAATAACGAGAAAACACTTGTAATCCAAAATACTCAATTAAAGACTATAACAATTAAATGAAGTAAATTCATATATTATTCCTATATTCCTAGTCAACTTATCACTAAACGATAAAATGGGTAAATACCTAAATCAGTGTTTAAACCTAGTCTTAAATGTACACTATTTCTGTATATGACTGCCCTGATTTACAGTCCTTTGTGGCAGTTATCCTCTCTGGTCTGGCAACTAGAGCGAGTTCATGTTGTTCATAAGTTGAAAGGATGGGCATTTTCCCCAATTTTCGGCTTTAAAAGCAAATTACCTCTAAAGTGTAAATGGGTTCTTTGCTTTATATTTAGGACCTAAAGAGTATACATGCCAATAATATAGCTATAATTATATCTGCGAGTCGAAACATTCTTCTGTAAAGCAACTTTATATGAATGAAAGCATGACCTGGTCATCCCCTCGTCAAGGAATTATCTACGGGGTTGATCAGTTGCTGATATTGACGTAACTTTTAAACGTAAAATTGAAACTTACTGAAGAATGTTCATGACTCTAAGATAATGACATAACACAGTAGTGTGGATAGGCTACTGAAACAAAATACAATTAATGAGTAGGAAGATTTGGTTAAGAACGAAGGTGTTGTGTTCGTAAGACAATGGAATGAATGTTTTCAGCTGAGTCAAGGGACAGTAATGTGATACGAGTCTTGTCACCTCCTGAGAGTCCCATCAGAAGTTTCAAACAATTTTGTTTTTTGCCAGTTGACGAGAGCGCACAAATCAAAGGCTAAGACTAACAGGTTTACAAACAGAAGAATCGGAATTACTTCTATGGCCAGTTGATATAATTTCGACTGTATATTCACACGGAAAGTCAAACCCCTCATTAAACAAATTAGACCAGATGTTTGATTCCTTGATAGGTTTCAAGTAAAAGGAAGACAAGGGCTTGATACCCGTGCCTCTATTTGACCAGGTAGAGAGGTGTCATTTACACTCTTGGATCTTCTTGTTCATTAAATAAATCTGGGATACTCTGCATTTAGGTTGATTCGTAATTACGTGAGTAGAGCTGACTGTACAAGGATGGCTTGGCAAGTTTCCAGTTTTTATTTTATTACGATCTTCATTTCGGGTAAGTGAATTTTGATTCTTCAAAAACTATTAAACTACTATTTTTGTGTAATTTATCAAACTTTACAGTAACTTCAAATTGTCTACTTGCACTCTAACAATCATGTATTACTTATTTCGGTTGCTTTTAACTAGATGGAGAACACGAGAGATAGAAACAAATTTGATAGTTAGAACTGAACCCTCAACCATTTGCTGTAACTCAATATTTAATATGGAACGTGAGATGTTAATGATACTTTAATGTCACGGTTTGAGTGTCAGTGAAATGAAGGGTTACATTTTCCTTCTGTCTTTATCTAGTTTCTGCCAAGATGCAGTATGTTTGTTGCCCTTTTCATACAGTATCGTTTGTTGTCCAAAAATTGGAAGGGTACCAAAACGGAAATTAGTTTAAGAATTCCAAAGCCCGTTGTTTGCAAATTTACAGGTTACTGAACCAAGGAGTACTTTAGGATTAGAAGCAATGAAGTATGCAAAATCGAGAGTAGCGCACTCGGTGTAAAACAAAAGTCCTTTTTTGTAACTCAGTGTTGTTTGGTCGAATTGAGCCATGAATCAAGATATTGTTTGGTGAGTCGAAAATTTAAAGATAAAAACTGACAAGTGTTTTTTTCGGATAAAGAATAACCATATTTTTTCCCAAAGCAATAAAAATTATTAGTCAGAAAGATCTTCAACATCTATCAGACTCAAAAATATTGCACGAAATAGGGGAAACATTTCGTACTAAGAGCATTACTGTAGGCCTACAGTTACTTTAAGGACGACGGAAATAAGTAAACTGTATACATGGCTTTCTTGGTCCCGATCAACCGCTTTTAAGTTAGAGAAAATCAATTTCGTATACTATTGAAACTCTCGAGTTACGTTCAGATTTCCGAAAAGATATCGAATTTACCCTTTTTGTATTTTCCTGAGGACAGTAGAGCATGACCGTCATGTAGGATCCATAGACGTTTCTCCAATCAAGGCATATTTCCATTCATGAAAAAACAGAATACGATTGTGTCTCATATCTCTAGGAAGACAAAAAGTGTTAGCTTTTGGGATACCTACCTTGGATCTTTTACGGTGTGCAAACTACGACCCTACTCAGGGGATTTATATATATATGTTCCAACTGCTGATTTATAGACCAACTTGTACAACCACTTATTTGTTAACACTAATTAACAAATACATATATATCCCTGCCCTAAAACTAGTATAACTATTAATTAAAAGTAGAAAATTTTTCACGAACAGATGGAAAATATATTCTTGCATACTAAATACTAATGTTAAGCATAAGGATTGCGAAAATGATGTATAGAAACATAGGATTGTGTTTCTAAACTTTTGGTGTTATTCACATCACTATCAAAAGTACGGAGTAACGTTTTCCTAATTACTACTTAAGTATATTTATAAAGATAAACTGTACAATAAACAATAACATGCATTTATAAATAGTCGTGTCCCTTTTTAATAAACTGATTGAAAATCGTATTTAAAAGGTACCCTGGATCAGCGTTTCTCTATCTCCGACCGTATTTTACCCCCTTGTGCTACCAAAATTTCAAAGTACCCCTCTGCATCCAAAGACGTACAATAAGGGATTATCAACTCGTCTAAAATGCACAATAAATAGTCCTACATCGGTTACAAGGTGTAAAACGAAAAGGTTCTCAATGCGGAAGAAAAGCAAATAAAACTTTCTTGTTTTTTTGCTTTGGTCCTGGTGTTTGATGCTAAAACCCAAGGAAATATAATATTAGCTTAGTAAAATTAATTATTTCCTCAGGAAATTTTCCAACAAAAAAAGCATTTAATGAAAAAAATCTCATTTACCCCCTTAGTACATTTTGGACCGCCTGGTACTCTTTTCTCAAATTTACTCCCTTGAAACCTCAAATACACTCTAAGGGGTTCCTTGACCCCCGTTGAGAAACACTGCCCTAGATGATACCCATACTAAGTTTGCAAACAACTGAAGTTAAAGTTAAAATAAAGAATTGAAGAAAGTAAAGACTGCAGTGAAGAGGAAATACAGTTTAAAAACATACATTGTGTCATGAGTTATTTAAATTATGTGTTACATTACGTTTTAGAAACAAAATATTACAGTGTCTGTCATTATATCATCTGAAAAAACGTTCCAACACAAATTGGAAAATGACATCAACTGCTGTAAAAGGTCAACCAAGAAGTAATGTAGTCTTAATTGCTAACAGAGTCCAAATCCTCCTTGTCCATTCAAGTACTGATTGTGCCATTTTGTTTTTGATAGTCATGGAATATTTTATATTTATTAATTAAAGTTATTAGTTAGCGTTGAAAATACGTAATTGTTCAATAATAATTAGTATGCTGTGATTTTTAAATAATTGTGAAGATCGTGAGATCAAGAAAGTATCCTTAGCTAACGAGAGCTGGAGATTTTTTACTCTATTGATGGTATTGTACGCTATCTTGCTCTTCAAAACTTGGGTCTTTTACTATTACGAGTGCAGGTCAGAAAATAGGTAGACCCATAGTAAGATCCTACTTAAGTTTTGGTTGGCGACGAGGACGACCTGACAACGTTCACCCTAAAAGCTTAATCGATTGCATATAATGTTGTACACTCCAAGCTCTCACCTCAAATGTTTTTAAGTGACAGTTAATGGCCACAAATCGTCAGAAGACCTTTTCAATTTGCTTTTCTAAACTTGGTTTTTAAGATTAAGAACTTGATTGAAATGCAACAGAGTTCTTTATCTCATTAGATTAGTACATTCATTTCCAGGTAATAGGCAGTGTTTGTAATATTCAAAAATGGGATTTAATTACAATAAATGGGATCTAAAGGATCAGGGTGATTTATATCAATAAACAGTATGCAATACAAGTTCAATTGTTCAATTTAAATGAATTTGTGGGGGTGGAAACGCTAGAAGTCAGAAACGGGCTTTGACTTGGTATGAAACTATCAGCTCTCGCCCCTATGTTAAATAAGCCGGAAAGAGTTGGTTGGGGATACAGAGGACCATGATTACTCAGCCCTCCTTCGCACTAATCAACTACTTTGGTCATACACCCTAAAAGGAATTGAACAAAATAACAAATACATAAGAATTTGCAATTTTAATAAGACTTCATTTCTTATTAAATGAATTTGTGGGGGTGGAAACCTAGAAGTAAGAAATATGCTTTGCCTTGGTATGCAACGATCAGCTCTCGCCCCTATGTTAAATAAGCCGGAAAGAGTTGGTTGGGATATAGAGGCCCATGGTTACTCAGCCCTCCTTCGCACTAATCAACTACTTTG
>JAAAKM020001097.1:0-11252 GCA_010016025.2 Alatinidae sp. Z8VKAUB7J3 | reverse complement strand
ATTATGTTTTTGCTATTTCATTTGGAAAAGGATGTATATTCTAGAGCAGGGTTTCTAAATATCAGAAAGAGAATTGTATTTGGGGGGCCGCATGTTATGTCGCCTCCTGATCAACATACCAACAATTCTTTCTGACATTTCATGGGCGTCAATGACAAGTTGTTTTAAGTTCGGACAAACGACGTCGCAACAACTTTTATAAGAAACGAACTAGCGATTTTGATTGAAGGTAAGATGTGACATCCGTTTGATATTGTCCAGATATCAAAATACTGGCCGGGTAATTATTTCGGATTGGAAATGTAGCTGTGGTAGAAGAAGAAACAATGTGGTTTCTTTCATGCGTAATAAAATTTATGTTGCATAGGTCTACGACCAACTTCTATTCTTCAGCAGTTTCTAGGAATTCCGTCCGTTCCTTTTAAACATCTGCAGTCCTCAGGTGACATTTTTAAGTGTCAAAATATTGGCGGCAAACTTGCTAAAATACGTGTTGTTTTGGACCTCTTCTGTATCAGACTGTTATGATATCATAATATTTATTCGCTGGTAAATGATCCAGTGAATGGAGTGTCGTTCATAGGCTTCTCATTAAAATTTTTACCAGATAAAAATTCTCGTCTTTCAGCATTCTACACAGTATAGGCTACACTAAGAGCAGTAATAGGAGTACACACAAACATCATATCTCCCAACTAAGTATATGCCTAGACAACTATGCAGTGTGTAAAATACTGAAAACTCTCAAGAGAGTGGTTAATTGAATCTCCAAGAGCGTCGACTTCGCTTGTTTGAAATTGAAATCATCTTTTACATTGGCGCGGTAGAAGAACAACGGTCTCTGTATACACAAAACTGTATTGAAATCGGACGTTAGAAAGAGCGAAGATTGTTCATGTAGTTTTAATAAGTCTTTGGTTATTGCGGTGAAGGTCAAAGCTTATGTCCAGTCATCATGTCAGTTATTAAAATCTGTTTGATTAACAATGTTCAGCAGTTTACTTATCGTTTGTATGAGGCACGTAATTATAATAAAGCGATGCTTTGATGCTCTGGTATCACCACTCTTTAAGTTGCTATATAAACATTGTTTAATTGAGATATTATACTGCATTATTAGGAGCGTATACGAGAAACTTTTGTTTCTAACCAAGAGGTTTTATAACAAACCATGACTTTAAAGAAAGCTTGAGATTGAGATGAGCGATAACATGTCATTGGTTTGCTTTATTGTGATAGACAGTAGAGTTTACTAATTCTCACCAGTTATTTCTGCTCGAGAAAGTGCATAGACCATCAAGAGTTATGAAAGGATACAAGAGGTTTTTACCGAAATCATTTACATTTTTGTTATGTCCATATCAGATTTAAGATACCTGTTTAAGCTGCAAACAAACTATTTCAATGCATTATCAGTACTATACCAATCCTATTATATTAACCTCGGTCCAACCGTCTATTCGCACATGAGGTATGGAATACTCCATGAACAACTTATGTTCATATTGAAACATGCCATAGCAAATTCAATTATGATTTTTGCAGCAGTGTTTTCACGTCTTTCGATCAACTCATCATAAAATAAACAAATTGGAGGGTGTTGTCGAGTTGTCAAGTACCAGAGCTAATACCTAATTACAGTGTTATGCAAAAAGGTGCAGTGCTGATTTTATCAATTTCCTTATATAAGAGTATTAATGAGGTATTCAAATCAGACTAACAACACCATCGGAATAATGCTTCGAGACTAATTTAAGCCAAATAGAATAGTCCTTGTCATTCATTTCAATACTTTAATACAATACCAGCTGCACCAAAACAATTTATTTTGATGCTGTGAATTCAAAAACACATCCATATCTTAGTTTTGAAAAGAACATTAGAGAAATAGAACATATGTCATCACCGGGGATCGAACCCGTGAACAACGCTTTCGTGGCGTGCGCCCTACCAACTGAGCTAGATGACCTACGATGCTAGCATACTTTGATTTCTGTAGTCGCCACATCAGCTCCCAATCATCCACCGGTGAATATCAACATCCAGCTCAAAGCAGTTGGACACCAGCCTCTCTGCGCCATGTCACTAGAACAACGAAGGGCTACCCTCCGGCCCGTCATCTATCCAAAGCCCCTTGAAGTTGGAAAGTATCATCGAGAAGAGAGGATTTAAAATGTTAGTTTTAGTAAACTAGTCCTTTATTTCCGTTTGTTGGATTCCATCGTTTGGATTACTTGCACTTGATACATGATGATAACATCAAAACTGTGATAAATGTACGTGTGTACTGAAAATGCAGATATAGAATGCCGATGATCAACATCAATAGGCCAAAGCAAAACACGATACAACAGTTGCAGCTGACATTATAGCACTCATCTATTTTCCTTCTGGTTTAGACATAATTACCTTCTGTTTTAGTACCATAACTCTAAAGATCTGCTTTCGTAGCTGTTTTCGCAAATTGTGTGCTACAGCGACTTTATCTGTGTCGAATATTCAGCCAACTTAAAGCTCCACATTAATTTACACAATTAAGAGGGATCTGGCATTTCCTAGCGGTCTCTAAAAAGATTTCTTACACGAAATGATTTATCATGGTAGGGACTTGTTCTAGAAGCAAATGTTTTGAATCATGTAAACAATTGATAGAGGAAATTATAGGCGCAAAAATTATACCTGAAAATGTACTCAAGAAGAAATTTTTAATTTTTATTTCAAACTAAAATGGGAAGACTCATGCAGTGTCTAAACGCATTTAGCTTCCCGCCCTTGATATCAAAATAGCACAAGACCAGAATCTCTTGAATACATAGTCATAATTGAATCATACCTTCTGACGTCAGCACTCTCTAATTCAATCTATGTCCAAAATATGTGTACTAAATTCTGATTGAACACAGCAACTCATTAGAGAACATTATAATAAAAGTGAAGAAAAGTGCAAATAAAATACTATTGCAATTATTTACAATTCGTTCCAATTTCTCTATGACAGAATTTGCGCCGAATAAACGGTACTCAGCTACTCTCATGTATGACATTTCATCGAGAGAGTGGTATCAACATTTAACCGAAAAATTGAATAAGGCAGACGTGTTTTTGATCATGTTAAGGATTTTAATAGACACTAAAAATATTAGATACACTTTAAATGGAATTAAAACTGAGCATAATTCTTGACAGTAAATGAGGAAATACACACAACCTAAACCATATATTTCCTACTTTGGATAAAGCTCATCGCACAGCTAGACACCAATTGTGCCCTCTCCCATTAATGAATCTCCACCCCAGATATGAAAGTGTCTTTTTCATACAAAGTCGTTGAGAACCAATACTTCCTGCTGGTCTTTTCGGTTAAAAGAGATGGACGCCAAGCTAATCAAACGTGATCAATTTACTCCGAATGAGCACCTCGCGGGAAGTAAGATCAAGAGGACGAGCTATAGTTCATTTATTATTGATGAAGACACTATAAACAAGGCAATTACTCTTCTATTTCTAACAAATCTAATCGCGAGATTAAATTTTGGACCTTGATATTAGTTCCAGCTTGGCTTAGGAATGTCAATAACTCTTGTAATGGAAATTGCTAAGCAGAAACTTTTGATCAATGTTTCGACCTTCATGGTAAAAGCAAACACTCTTACTTAAAGATCCAGCAAATTCTCATCTAATTATACTAATACAATTCAAAGTAAATGTACTTGTAATGTGGCTCAGCGGACTTCATGACTAGCCATTCTTAATTAGCAATTAGTAACATATCTATTTAAATGAAAGGTACTGTTTTCCAATTAAGTAACAGTGAAAGTATCCAAGGTCTTCCAAGCTAAGTACTGCAAACAAGAAAGGAAGTACAATGATATGTGATGACCATGCTGCTCTGTAATGATTTATTCAACGAATTTGTTTAATAAAGCCGGGCAATAACTAAACAACTTGCAAAGCGTCTGGATAGTGCACTGTGAAGCTACGATCTATCATACTTTAACCCTTGAACTAGCGTGTAAGTAATACATAACTTGATCAATAATGTGATATATTAATAGAGTGACTACAGCGGAGTGCAGGCATTACTACTCCTTGCCTCAAATTGAATGGCCACTGGGTTGAGCCCTCCAACTCTTGCAATTCTTGACCCCCCTCTCACCCCCTTTCGTTACTTAATGTACGTTATCGGTTGACATTTACTCGACACTTTTAAATGCAATATGGTTTGTCCGTTTCCAAGTATTTCCGCGTACTATTTAGGTGTGTTATTTGGGGTTTTTTGTGGTATAAAACAAGAATATTGCACGAAAAAGCGAAAACGTGATGTACATAAATGCCTTTTTCATCTGAAAAAGCTTTAAGTACATCATGTTTTCGCTTTTTCGTGCAATATTCTTATTTGTTTTGTTGTACGGTACAAGGACCGCTCCTAAAAGAGAATTTCAATCTAATCAGTAGGCCTAATCCATAGTTGTTACCTAGGCGATAATCTCTCGCTCCAGTTCCCCAATCGAACTGACGTATTATTGACAGCAAAGAGACGCAGAGAACTTGAAAGCAAAGCATAAAAACGATAAAGTTATTTCCGTGACCGAGAATCGAGAAAGAACTAAAATGAATAAGATACCTAGCCTGCAACCTTACTTTGTAATAATTATGCAATATTATTGATTTCGATTTAGCTAACTTAGTATTAATTCCGGTTATGTGATCACATTGTGTTTGACTATTTGCTTAACTCATTTCATACCTTCGGATTACTCGGATCTTCCGCAAAATTTTGTCTGTCAACTAGACTCCAAGTTATCCGAGGTTTACTGTACCAAGATATAGATATTTAGGTAGTGGTTAATTGCAACAACTTTCGTTAACCAAACTCAGCAAATTAAATCTTCCCAGATAAATAAATTTCAATAATGACGTTATGACATAACTACTTCGCAGCTATTGAGTCCCGGAAACCAGAGGCAATTACGTGCAGTAAGTGCAGACAATTATAGACTGTACGTGACTTTCAATAAAAATCGACAAATTTGTGAATAATTTACTTCAATGGACAACATTAGAAAATGCGGTTAACAGTGGGGAAAACTTGTTTGAACTAACAATTCCTCGGCAACGTGTATTGAATAAAAGTTAGTCCTTTCCGCGAATATTAGAGTCAAAACAATATGGTAGGAGTGGCTATTAGCCTTCAATAGCGGCATGATCTTTTAAGAAGACTCTCGTGCTGTTCTTGTAAAAGATATTGGCGATACACCACTGTTGTGTTACCATTTCTTTGCATGGGGGCCTCGGAGATGAGTAGAAAAGACTTTACTATAAGTGGTCTGTTCGAGTGTCCTAGTGGCAAAAACAGCCACAACTGAAATCCTTTGATCTCAATTATTGACGACTTTTGATTACGTAGAGATCACACCATTTTGAAAACTGAGGGCTAAAAACCCCTGTACAGTGTAAGTCCTTTGGCTGACAGTGATACATGTAAACACGTACTCGTATCTCGTCGATAGTGCCTCATGCATCTTGACGTCCAACCTTGCTTCCGTTACTGCACTTTTATGTAATCTTATATGCTGAACTAAAAATATATTTAATGCTGCAACAGTCTTTAAAAACTTGCAGGGCCAAAGAACAAGGACTTTTGATTGATCGTTTTAAAGTGTTTCTAAAACGTAATTTATCCGAGGTGCGTAGGGTTGATCCTCCAATGGGGTTCTAAGCAGGGGCACCGCCCTAAAATTTTAAGAGTGAGGCTTTGTTATGAGCAGCAATGCCACACCCACTACTGTACCCCTTCAATGCAGCTACGCAAGGAAAAATTAAAATATTTCAAATATTAATACTGCTAAAAATGTTCAACCAAACATTCTACAACCTTTATCAAAACAGCTAAGAAAATCAATAAAATTACCTATAGGAATATGTACATTATTTTAAACATAGTTATATGATTCATAAATCTGCTGTAATATTTGGTTGCATAGCTGTGTTGCAGGAGCCACTTGCGGATAGCTGCTCAAGGACTCCAGAGACACGCAGATGATCCGTTAACGAAAATAAATAGCAAGCTAAACATGTTTGCTGCTGTCAATTTACTGAGGAGATTAGAGCACATTAGAATGGTCTGGAAAAATCCTCTTTCAGTTTCAAAGGAGCTAATTCGGATTATATTTAGCGTTCCTTGTACAAGTAAAAATAAGTCGATGAGTTGCGGTTTTCGTCTTGGGTCTACTCCCAGTAGGAAGAAATCATTCTTTGAAGTGAGAGATAGAACCATTCACTTTCCAGTCACGGCGAGAAGCATATGCCATCATCTGTAAACGCCACCAACTGACTTACAGCTGCATCATTATTCATTATTTCAATATCATCCTTTCGGGAAAAATTGTCTAATACAGCCTGTATATGCTGCCTCTTACAAAAATTGGATGGCCTTTTTTTCCTTCCTACTCTTTTTGAGGTGCATCTGTAATGTGCGTCTTCCCACTTCTTCGAGCCTCGTAAAAGGCAACCGTCATCTTTCAATGTGTGATTTTCATATTTTAATAAAGACATTTTCTACTTGCCCGACAAAGCACCTCTTCAAAAAATTGCCATGGGTCGGAGATACTGAAAATACAATAGGCGGGGGGGTTGGAATAAGAATGTCCTGGGTGGAAAATTTTTGAAAAATAAATTAGCCGGGGCGGACGTCTATTAGACACACATTACAAGAGTATGTGTCAATTTATTTTCCCCCCAAAAATCATTTTCTTCTAGATCAAAGACCATTTAATGTTTTTACCAATTTTTAAAACCATAGCTCTTGGAGTTCCTAAAATATTATGGGGGCCACACTTTTAAAGGCCAAGAAAGTACATACCAAATTGGGTAAACATGGTCAAAAAAGAAGCGAGAAATTCATCATTATCAACCAAAAGAACAACCACGGATTAACAATAAACGTGGGTGTTAAAGGCACTCATTCGGTCATTTAAGTTTGAAAATTTCCATGTCTTTAATTCGGTTGTCGAGAGTTGTGGTACGCGACAAATTAAATACATTCCAATTCTTTGCTATTAAAAACCTTAAAGATAAATCAGATATGAGTCTTGGAAGGGCGAATCGATAGACAGGAAAGATCAAATAATTTCCGCTCTTGTACGTACATCAAATTACAATTATAATCATCTACAGAGTTAGATGAATAGTAGTTATACCAAGGAAATCGACGTACAAGATCAACCTGCAACCATATTTACAACCTTAAAACTGTACAAAAGAACCACGATTCACGACTACACAGACACCCGCTTCACTAAAATCTGAAGACTTTTAAAACGCCAGCATCGTCTCAGCAATTGCAGCTAATGCATTTAACTCCCCCCTCCCCCTTTGCCTCCATCAATTACCAGTTTTCCCTCACATGAACTATAAAACGCTAATATCATCCCGCTACATTACATCTTCGTCAATACTACTTTAACAAACAAATAACACAGAGCTATACGATTAACTTAAGAGTATAATTTATTATGGAGCTTACAGTACGGTTTCTCCACTAGCCAGATAGAGTACTAGTTTGCATCTGCTGACTTCTCTGAAGTGTTCTTCTCCGTTGTTGTATCTACATCGATTTCTTTGGATGGTTCTGGCTTATCAGTTTTAGACTCGGTACTGGCAGTTGCTTCTGGGGTGTCATTATCAGTGGCAACTGGCTTGGAATCCTCCTGTACCTCGTCTTGAACTTCTTGTTTCTGGTTCGCATCTTCATGTGTCTAAAATGATGATGTAACAAGAATAGGCAGCGGATAAGACAAGAGAATCTACGGCGAGAATACCTTTAAAATGAGATGAATATAAAACTTTGCACGATCCGAGGAGATGCTATGTTAATGAACAGTCGCGTTTTACGTCTTGCTCTTAGTCTAACGGGGGATAAGTGTGGTATCTGCATCAATGCATTGTTTGTCAGTCCCAATCAACGAGTCTTATGCAAAACCCCTGCTAAGCAGTCATCACGATGTTGCCGTCTATGTAACAGCAAACCCTTTCGGTGCCTCTCCGACCTACAGCTATGAATAAATTGCACCATGGGTCCTTGAAACAGTAACAAGTATAGGTCGGGGACTTTACATACCCTACGGTGTTGTTTTCTTAAGTTTTTCCCAAGTATTCCCTTCACCGATTCATACGTAACTTTCAACAAAGCAACTAGTCCTGTCTCACTTTACCATCTTAACCGCGTTTTAAGTGCATTCTCGAATTTTTTAATAACAGACCCTTTTTTTATTTGATGTATAAAGAATATACAATGTCTATAACTGAAATTACTACACAGACCTATCCCGCTATCCTTTGTTGCGCTCAGATATACTGTGATCCTCGTCTGAAAATCTGAGCAACTCTAAATAAACGGCTATCAGCATTACTCCTTTAGTACATGATTTCGAGAAACCGTGAATTACCGTCAAGGAATTATCGAACATCGAAATAAAGTCAATAAAGACCATTCAGTGCAATTGGTACAAGTATTACATATATAATGTTAAAATACTGACGTGTTCTTTGCATAAAGATGTTGAACCAGTTAAATAAAGGAGAAATCGCTCAGGCCCGACAATGACTCACTATTTCAACGTCTGGTTTCCCAAGGAGAGGATTCAGCAAACCAAAATAAAATTAATCCATTCTCTCCGTTATTTGCAAAAAGCTTAGTGCATAAAACATCAACTGTCTTCCACTATGGCATGGTTACAAGAACAAATCTGAAGGTAAGCCATTATTCATCCCAGGCGGCGCCATTAAGCTGCGAATAATGATAGCTGTAGAAGCCATAGAGAAAGCAATTGAAAGATTGCGTAATGCTTTTAACGGCTCAGAAATGCTCTGCAGGCAACTTTGCAGGTTAGTTGGCTCTAAATCGTAAGTCCAACAATGGCAAACATAGCAAACTATTGCGGAACAACTCAACAGTATCTGGTTTGGTTGAAGAAACGCATGGCGATATGCTTGTTAAGATATGTACTGTTTCCCTTTAGGATCAATTCAATATCTTCAATTTTTTTAAATTTGCTACTTAATTAATGCAAATACCTTACTTATTCAAAAGTGACATACTGCCAACACGACAAATTTCACCCATCAAATATAATACAAGTTGATAAAATAATGTGTCCTTTGAAATTTACAGATACATTGTACATATCTTATTATCAGTAAAGCTCTCGCTCGCGAAAATTTTTATCATGTCTAACAATTAACTGAAAGGAAATCATCTTTTTACCTCGACAGCATCTACAATTTCCTCGTCCACTTCTTCGGCTGCCTGTAAGTCAATCGGCTTCTCAGTTTTCGTATCTACAACATGAAATAAACCAATAAACACGAGGGTTCATTGATACCTTCAACAATCATGGTTGATTTTCAGCTTTTTCACACTTTGCTTGTCTCATTCTTTCTTCTACAAACTAACGAAAGTATTTTCAAGTGCCTCTTCCTAATCCAGTTCTTCTCTTTCTACCACTCCCCCTTCTCTATATTGCCTTTGCTTAAAATAATAATATCATTCTAAGTTTGTAGCGAAAGAAGTCATGTGCTTACAAAGATTAGCTTGAATTGAGTAATCTTTCAGAAGACCGACAGCAAGACAAACATGGATGAACAGTTTGAGACCAAATCTCAATCCTGTCAACAACAACCACAAAACATGAAAAGAGTTCCAGGTAAGTCACATTTATCTGGAAAATGTCATGCTCACTAATTAGAGAGACTGATACTCGGCACATGGATTAATTAAGAAAATAAAGAGAAGACATTCATCCCTGATTGATTTCTGAAGAAAAACTCCTCGTGCTTTAAAACACTGCCATAAAACAGCCAAGTGTACTATCATACCCAATACATACCATCATCATCTCGGACTGCTTTTGCCTTCTCTCCTTGGTTGCCTGTCGCCTTGAATACATCTTCGTTATTATCTATAGGTTGATCAAAATACAAATCTTTGGTAAAATTCGTTTCCATGTACATTCCCGAATCAACCCCTTGACCTTAAATTTATACTAGGTTTCAACATGATGGCCTAAAACATTAAAGTCTTATGTCAGAACGTCAAATATACTTTGCATACCCGATTAGCACCGAATCTATTTATAAGCCCCCCAGTTTTCGTAACTAGGAGTAAAATGCCCGAGAGTTTAAGGCCCAGTTGTAGGTACAGGCCAGGTTATTGGACGAATGATTCCAAAGACGCGGCTCTAGTGCCACTGGTACAATATTTTGTCGTTTTGAAAACTCATTCTGAGCGACCAATTCTGAGAACTAACAAAAGATGCTACAAGTTAAGACTAGTGTGAGTTATCCTCACCAAATGTGTTTCGTATGAGTACCTTGAGCATTGTGTACGTGTATTTGTAAGAATTGCTTCATGGCTTATAGGGGAAAAGGCGTGGAACGTCCTACCCAAAAAGAAATCACCACATTAAAACCCTGTATACCACTCACTTTTGTCTGTTACAGTATTTATTCATAGATTACCACGTCGTTAAGCTGATCCTCGATTACCCGGGAATAATATCACGTAATATATAAGTTTTAAAAATTTCCTAAGTTACCTTCTCTCAAAACGCGGGCTTGTAAGTTTGAATCTACCCACAAAGAAAACTATAAAGAGGGGCTTCGGCTAGCTTGCATTGCAGTCCCAAACAAACTTCTTTCTTAGGGTCTGCAAATTAAACAGCATCGCTCCGGATTTACAATATTCTGGTGAAGTGCGCACGCAGCTTATACCAATCAAGAGTCACAAAGTAAAACTGTACCAAAGTCACTGGCGTCACCTTCACGTACGTCACACTCGAGAGTCGTCATCGTTTCACGTGCAACAGCGTGCAACAACAACTGTGTTTGGTCCTACAAAGTGGAATCAAACGACGCAAAGCTCTTGAGAAAACAATAAGTAAGCATAGTGACTTTGAAAGCCTGGCAACTGTAAGCTGTCTTGTTCCCAGACCCTAACAGCTCTTGCATACGAATGTACCCAATTATAAGTACAAAAAGAATTCGAAAAAGAAGTAAAGGTACAGAGAAAAGTAACACAATTCTGAAACGAAGCAAATTAATAGAGAAATGATTACTGGCAGCCGTTCATTATTTAATTGTTTAAGAGAGATACACGACATCAGCATAAAAGGAGGTGGCGTGCATTCATTAGCTTCAAATATACAATACTACCTATTTCATGATATTTATTCTTTTTGGCGGGCCACATTCGG
>JAAAKM020001096.1:0-15217 GCA_010016025.2 Alatinidae sp. Z8VKAUB7J3 | reverse complement strand
ATCATCAAATAAATATGTAAAAAAAATTCCTTTTACATCATCAAATAAATATGTAAAAAAATTTCCTTTTACATCATCAAATAAATATGTAAAAAAATTTCCTTTTACATCATCAAATCTTATTTACCAAAGTCAATAAGCAAGGGGGTCTAATAAGTCCTGGAGGTATGTGGAAAAATTCCAAAACTGATAAAAGTGCCCCCGTTTATTGGAGATCAATGAGTGCAAATCACGCTGGAGTCTGAAATTGCTTTTACCTTGCTGTCTGACTCGTTTTCTTCATATCGAATGTTTGTGGCATCCTTGAGACTAGAAAGGAAGATAACACAATATTGTCACATTATGGTAAAATATAATGAAAACAAATACTGAAAGAATGGTTACTTTCGTTAACAAAATATTCACTGAGATTTATAAGAGAGGCAAATTAACATTGCTGTGGCACTATCAAGATATACAAACAACTTTCCTTCTCCTTGCAACATCAATATATTTGTAAAAAGCTAATTATTCTTTCATGTAATAAGGCAATGCATAGCATGGATTCTATTGGAACAATGACACATACTTTAACTTGTTTCACCACGCAACTAGAATCCAATGGGCTTGGGCACGTTTCATTCCAATGTCTATTTGGGCTGCGAGACTTTCGAAGCAATGCCAAACCTTGATTTACTAAATTCTTAATTCACCTATTTGTAAGATAACCTCGTCATTGCAGTTGGATACAGCAAATGCTATTGGTATTTGTTTCATATGTTTCATATAAGTAAAATATTTTATTCACTGGCAACACACGTGAACAGTACCTCTTTTTTGGCTTCATGTAGTCTTCTCCAAAGCAATACTTGCACCATGTACTAGGATCATTCTTCTTTGGCTTAAATAGAAAATAATAGGCATTGAAATCATCATCATCATCATCATCATCATCATCATCATCTTCGTTTAACGTCCCCTTTTCCTCTATGGGATTGGACGGGCGATGACCCTTCGCCACACATTTCTGTCCTGCGCAGCATCCCCCTCCACTTCCAGCTCCTCCATATCCTCAGCAATGCATCTTCCCCACCGGTCCTCTTCCCTTAACTTACATCCTCATAGCAATTCATATGGTGCTCTCTCTCCCTGCTCTCTTCACAAGACCAAACCATCTCAATCTATTTCTCTGGAGTTTAACATCTATGCCTTCCACATCATACCTCCTCAAAACCTCCTCAATCAAGCCATATACCTCAACATATTTCTGTCTGTCGTTCATAATTACCTCGTCGAGTCTTTTCGTTAAAGGCCACGTCTCCGATCCATATATCAAAACTGGTCGAATATATGCTTCATCCACTCTTGCTCGACATCTCAGGGGCACTCCACGACTTACCAGGAGGCTAGATATCTCTTGCCACTTTAGCCAGGCTGTGGCGATTCTTCCTTTGACTGCGACCCCTACACCTCCTTCACAATCTAGCTCGTCTCCAAGGTATCTGAAGGCCTTCACCTCCTCCAACCTCCCTTCCTATAGCTCTATACTATTATCTTATTTTTCCAGTCCCCCAACAGCTCCTCTGCATCTGGGGCAGACAAAATCTCTCACTCTAGTAAATCTCAGTAGTGGCACCACCTGTTACAGAGTCCACAGACGGTTATGTTTGCTCCCACTCCTCTTCCACAGCAGCCACATGGATATCTTCCGCTCTCCATCACTTGTTGATTTACCTTTCCAGTAACCATCACTTTGGTTTCATCAACGTTATATTCAAACCTCTTCTTTCCATACCATTTCTCCACCTTAGCAACATCTCTTTGGCTTCCTCCTTCGTCTCCCACGTCAGCACCTGGTCACCAGCGCATAGTAATTCAAACAGTCCATTTCCTCGGCATTCCCTTATGGCCACCTCCATTATGGTAATAAACAATAGGAGACTGAGTGCTGATCCTTAATGGACTCCTACACCTATTTCAAATTTTTCAGACTCTCCCGCAATGGTTTTTACTCTTGATGTGGTTCCTTCACACAATAGCATCACCATTTTAATCATTTTTCGGGTATTCTTTGTCTTCTGAGAGCCACTTTATCACCTGCCTTAGTACATGGTCGAACGCCATTTCCATGTCTACAAATACATAATACAACTTTCTTTTCCGATCCCTATACTTCTTCTGCATCTGCCTGACTATATAAATTGCATCCATTGTCGACCTTCCACCCATAAAACCGAACCGTCTATCATCAATTTCCAGTGTGTCCCGTAATCTACCTTCTATACCCTTCTCATATACTTTCACTGCGTGCTCCAACAGTCTGATTCCTCTATGCTTACTTCACAGAGGAGCGTCTCCTTTTCCTTTATAGATGGGTGATATCCAGCTATCCTTATATTGAAATAGGTTTATTTTCTTTTGAGAAATTGTGTTGACATGACTTAGACTCTTTAAAAGTTACTTTCGATAAATATTAAGCTCTTAAAAACCCAACCCAAAACTGACGTAATTGATGTCGCCTTATACTTTTTCTTCTTTTCAGTTTATCCAGTTTTCATTATCTCCTACTTGTAACCCTTTCTCCCACATGTCTGCAGCCACTCAATCCTTTCATCTAGTTCTTGGTCTTCCTCTCCTTCTATGACCCGGAACCACCATGTCCATTAGGTTCTTTATTTCTTCGCATAATGTCATCTTATACTTATACACTTATAATTAGTCTCCTTTCTTCTAAAACACACTTCTCAATGGGGCCAGCAGCTAACTGTCAGTGTTTTCATCACTTATCAGACAAGTATCCGCGATGATAATAACCTTTCTGATACTTTCAAAGTATCTGTGAATACCACTAACTGCGGATGCCTGGAACACTGGCGCAAAGATAGTTCCCTTCAGACTGCAACATACCTGTTACAGATTTTGATGACACTTATTGGGCTGAGAAGTAAGTCAACAGAGTGTCCTCATGATCTGCCAAGCTCAAAACAGCAGTCTACAGCTAACTTTGAGTGTCTTCATCTCAACGTGTACATTAATATATTAAAACTTGATGTGCTAAAACACCGAAAGGTGTTTGGGCTGTAATAAAGCAGGGGGCATATGTAGTGAACACAGAACAGAACTTCTGCATTAAGAAAGGAATAGGATTTATCAATTGTAGTCTTCAAAGTTCACCACAAATTGAAAACCAATGTTTTTGAAGCTAGTATAGAGCACATTCTACTTCATGGTTTCAGCTAAGTTGGAGAACAGACAGGATTTAAAATATATAGAAATGACGAAGGTGAACGAAGCCACCAACTCACAAGATGTATCATATATGATAAACTGGAACCTTAAGTGAAATATTATAATTGACACAGATATGAAGAACTCAGTTTCCACATCACTATCTTAAAGCGTCCATAAAACTTTATCATCTTAGTTCTTTGATGAACATGAGCTTAAGGAGACCACACGAGTAGCTTCCCTCTCCAGTTGCTTACTGCAAAACATGGATTGAGACCACCAGGGAGGATTTGCATGCCTGGAACCGGACCATGGGTATGGGGGATGACAAGTACTCATACACAGACAGGCTATGTGAGGCCAGCAGACGGTCCAACACCCTGGAAAGAGTGCAACACAGGGACAAAAACGCAAATGCATGAAAAGGAAGAGGAAGTGGAACAGGAAGTGGAACAGGAACCGGAACAGGAACCGGAACAGGAACAGGTGAGGAAGAGGAAGGGGAAGAGGAAGGGGAAGAGGAAGAGGAAGAGGAAGAGGAAGAGGAAGAGGAAGAGGAAGAGGAAGAGGAAGAGGGAGAGAAAGAGGGAGAGGGAGAGGAAGAGGAAGAGGGTGTAGGAGAGGGAGAGGGAGAAGGAGAAGGAAAGGAATAGGAACAGGAAGTGGAAGAGAAACAGGAACAGGAACAGGGAGAGGGGAAGGGAGAGGGAGAGAAACAGGAAGTGGAAGAGGAACAGGAACAGGAAGAGGGAGAGGAAGAGGAAGGGGAATGAAGAGAAAAAGAAGAAGAAGAAGAAAAAGAAGAAGAAGAACAAGAAGAACAAGAAGAACAAGAAGAAGAACAAGAAGAACAAGAAGAAGAAAAAGAAGAGACACATGGCAAAAATATGATTCATGAACTACAATGCTGGGTAGAAAACAGGAAAAGAAATTCTGTGATGTTTATATTTTCAACTGCATTTGTAGGATGCACTGTTTTATCATCAACAAATCTTTTCATAAGAATACATGTTACCACTAACAATTTTTAATATCGTTGTAGAAATTGTAGAATATTATCAAGGGCTTTTTTTAATAGTTACCCTTGGGGCATGCCTATGCTATATTGCAAAGGTATTGCATCAGCCCACTTTTGTGACAAACCTGAAATTAGCAACCCTTTCAAACGTCTGTCTTATTCGATAACGAATAGAATGATAGCTGTCCATCACTTGAAAGATGCAGTTAACCTTCGAATGCTCTTGCGGAAAACAATGGGGAGAATTAAAAAAAGGAGGGAAGTTTCCCAACACAATAAATGCTTAAATTGTTACTAAACAGTGACAACAAGTTCAAAATGCCATTAACGATCAAAGAACTTACCAGTGGTGGTCCAATCATTTCTAGTTGTTTTATTTCTGAAATATTTGTTTTCCATCTGTTGATATCCTATCCAAAAACGAAGTTTAATACATATACATATGTATATACTACTTGTAAATAGACATTATTACATTATTTATTCCTTTAGTAACCAAATTTGCAGCCCAGAAGCCCGACTTTTGTTAAACTGTCTTATGTCCAAGATCCCTGTGATCATCCAATTTGCAAGTAAAACCAGTTATGTTTTCAACTGCTCTGGTCCTGTTCTGATTGTGTTCTCATTCTCATTCTACCTTGTCCTTGTCCTACATTAGCACTTGTTTTCCTCTTATTTCATTCAGTTTACAGTTCAGTCAATGCCCTGTTCTGGTGCTACTCTCATACCAGTGTGGTCTTCCAATTACTCCCCCCTGGTAGGGTGGGCACCATCTAAATTATATAGGGGTATAGCATAATTTGCTCTAAAATAGCAAGTTCAGAGTATGGAATAGGCTGACACTATGAGACCTCAGGTAAACCTATGATATAATGCAGTATTCCATCAACTTTGATGTCCATTCAGAGAAAAATTATCATACTACTACATATCAGCTGTTGTAAACTGGCTCGTAATTGGCTCTCCAAACAAATAGAGGGCATTAGTTGAAAAACTTGAAATTCGGAAAATTAAGTAAAAGGGACGGCAAAAGCAACTCATAAGGTCAATTCTTAACTTACAATCATAATCTTACTTTATAATGTATGTAGTTATGTATTTACGTATGTATGTATGTATGTATGTATGTATGTATATATGTATGTATGTATGTATGTATTTTGCCATATAGAAGAAAAATATTTACAAAAAAGAAAGAAGTCAAAACTACAATTTTTAAGATATTAATTACTTTACAAAACTAAATAAAAATATTTAAGTCACTCTAAAGAATAAAATACAAAATATAAGTAATGAAAAACAAAGAAATTGTGCTCAATAAACCCATACTGATAAAGTTGACAGGGATAGCACTAAAAAGGTTCAGAAGAACTTGTTTCCATAATGGTCCCTTAATGGTTTATAAGACTGTTTTAAGAATGGTTTAGTACCTGCTTCATTACTTGCAAATATATATTTTAAGATAGTTACAGATTTTAGAACAAGAATACACTCACATATGCAATTTGCAAAGACATGTTGCTCAAAAACTGTATGAAAGCATTTAATGGAAAGTGTCCGAAATGCTGCTATGTACTGGGAAATTTTGATAATTCACTGAGAATGTGGGTGAAGAATAGACAAAAAAGGCATTTGCTCAGTTCTTCTAATATATACTATTGTAAGGGGTGGCTTGCGGCAGGGGCGCTCAACACAGACTGGACATAATTGACAACACTTTGTTTACTACACTCAGCATCAGGAGCACAAAATTTATTCCAACAATGACACGGAAACAAATGGGTGACTCGTACACAAGCAAAGTAGCGTTGGTGTGACGATAAAAATCACGATCACAAACTGACAGTGTATCTGGTGGTAATTGGTGAATTCTACTGACTGGAACTTGGCAAAACATGCTTATTTATACCAAGTTGCAATATAGCGATACAGACAGATTGCAAGGAGTGGTGAGTACAATGTTGGATTGCCATAAAATAGTTATGTGTCGGTAATAGCTTAAAATTGCCAAAAATACGTAAACACAAGTCATAGGAGTCCTAATAAACAACGTATTTGCACTCATATGCAATATACAAACATGAAAATGAATGTGTAGTCAATGTGTAGACGCAGAATAATGCTTAAACTTGATATATCAAACATAAACTGGATGGCAATTACAAATGGTAGTGTGACGTGAATTAGGTAGATATGTGATACGTGAAATTATCGAGGAAGTTAAAGCTAGGTCAAGGAGGGCAACATGTGGGTAACTGGGTTATTGTACCATGTGTAACGTGACAGGGTCACACTATCACTTTGCAAATATGTTGTAACAATACCTCTGAACTACTACTTTAAAACACCTAAAACAAACAACTCTATTGAGTGTCATCTAGAATGACATTATCAAGTATATAAATTATATTAAATATATTAAATAAACAAATTTCATACCTGTCTAAGAAATGCAAACCTTGATGTTTGTTGGGACTGCCACTCTAAAGATGGCAAAAGATCCAGTGATGTAGAATTCAAGGGCTTACTCTAAATGCAAGAATTAAATACCAAGCAATGAATCTACTATGCTAGCTTAAGAGCTAGTAAAAACAAGTACCACCTTCGTGTAGATTCATTGCTAAGATGAATGTTTATCAAGCAGTTTACATTAACTACTCATGAACATGTGTTACCATCATATATATGTTAATGATATGTACAGTAACTGTTAATATCTACATAATTTGGAGATGCTTGTAACTTTCAGCAAAACTTAGTGCAGATTAATGTATCACCAGTAAACTGATCAATAGTAGTATATCATGCATTTTATTGAAGTATGATCCACTAAATACTCTCTAATATACTTGTAAATCATGGACATGATTGGTATAAATCGAAAGAGCTTACATAGGTAATGATCATGAAGCAGGTAAGAATGAAACCTTAAATGGGTTGTAATGGGAGTTTATTTTCCTTGGCACTGTAGATTTATTTCTCTTTGCACCTGAGCTGCAGAGAATTTGGGTTAATTAGATAAATTGATAAACCACGATTTGATGGAGACTTCATGTTTCGTTTAGCCTATAATTGCTTTTCAGGTGATTAAATGAGTACCAGCAATGTTGTCTCTGGCAATTTGCAAGGGTACGGTACTAATGTCATAATGCTCTTTGCAAATTTGTATTTTTCCATGGATAAAGACAACTGCTGAGTAGTCACTGTGCTTGATTGTAAGCTTTAGGAAGAAGCCACATGGAAGAGACTTCTGACAGAAGAAACCAATTAGTGTTGACTTTAATATCATTTAAGATTTGATGTTATGTATATACATTAAATACTCTCCTCTGCCTAATTCCTGAGTAAATCTCCTGTATTTCAATAAATGACATACTATGTATATGTGATATACTCCAAACAAAGAATTTTTCTTACAACATCAACCCCTCCAACAATGGCCACTTTTTTGATTTGTTTAGGTATTTCATACATATTGTATGGGGCATTTTGACAACTATTTTCGGTAGAATTGTTTCTTCTTGAGGTCTAGACATATTTTGTACAATGCATTTTTTTCAATTGTTGTACAGGGTGATCTTCAATACATTGCCACTAAATAATAAACATAGTAGTGTATCACTATGAAAATAAGAAAAAATAAACATGTTGTATATAAAAATACTTCAGGTACAAGTAACAGGAACTTTGCTGAAAACAAGTCTGACGAAACAGTTCAAATATTTTTATATCTCCAGGGTTTGCATCCCCCTACAAAAGTTTTTCATTGGTTCAGATTTCCTTCTACAATGGTTTCTATGCCTCCACACCAACAATAATTTTAGTACATCTTCACGCATTGAAACTATTATGGGGCTAGTACATAACACCCCATAACTAATTGAACCCTTCATACAATTAGGTAGGGGGCAGTGGATACGGTATCTAACTATGAACATAGCAGAAATAAATAAAAGGGGTACACTTACGTTTTTGCCTTGCCTTCCTTTAAGTTTAACAACACTTTACCACTGTTACTCATATAAGCTATCTTTTAACGATTCTGATGCCGTAATGTATACAACTAATGCCTCTCCACTAGTTTATATGGATAATAATAATAATAACCCTAGATAATATTGCCAACTACAAAATCTAAATTCTAACCTTAACAACTCCAACAGTCTGCTTCCCTGGACACAGTTTGCTTTTCTCCAGCTTGGCAATTTTTACTTCTGAGCAAGAGGCCGCTTCTCGTCTGAAAAATCAAATGAAACTGGGCTGAATAATACACTTTTTTAACGGGATGATAAAGTCATAATAGCTGGCCATTCATACAAGACCTATGCTAAACACGGTAAGCTTTTCCGAAGCTCCTAGTTATCTAAAACATGCTTAAGGTGCGAAAATATTAGATGGGCCGGCTAGAAAATGCAGTCCAAAAAGCTACATTGTGGTAGCACCTTTCCGCCTCAAGGTTATGAGTACCATGTCAGCTCGTAAGAGAGAGATATGAGATTAATATCACAATATATAGCTAGCAAACTGACATGGAGCTTTCAAACACATGTTATGCTTGTGTTGGCCCCATCTAGGCCTGTTCGATCGAATTCAATCTCGAAGTGGAAATCGCTTACGGTTGAGAAATAAAGACTTTCTACTTACTGCACCATTCGTAAATATTCCATCCCGGAAGTAGGTGGCTGTGTGTTGTCTTCATAATCGATGTCAATGCTTCTCATTTCACTATCGTCCTCAAAGTACGACCCTAGAGCCACCTCCATCGCGCCGATTGCGAATCTGAAACAGCCCCAGTGTTTCCTATCGTGTGCGAAAACGAGGCTGGTAGGATTTCATTCCTAGAAAGGTCGCAGAAAAAGGGAGGGATCTGAGGACGTTTTTATTAAGGAACGGAGGTGGGTGGGTTATCACAGAGATAGGTAGCATCTTCCACGTCATGGTTACGCAAAGAGAAGACGATGTAATTAATAAATACCAGGTGACAAGTAGATTTATAGAGTTATGCTTGCTTGCACCAAGAACAAGAAACTTTACTAAATTATAGAGTGTTACAAGTCACCCACGTTGTAGTCGGCTTTACCTCCTCAGAAATATTTCACGGTTGGGAAAATCTGGGACAATTGAGCAAATGAAGGTTTTTTGATATGTCAGAAAATTATTAAAAAATCAAGATGCATCCATAAAAAAGTATTTATAACTTTCGTTAATTTGAGATGGTAGAGATTATATTAAAATACTTTCCTTCGTAGAGGTGTTAGCCAATGCTTCTGCAAAAATAAATGAAAAATATGAAACAGTTACGCTGTGGTCTCTTAATCAATTTATTTTGTACTACAGATGGAGATATCGACATTGTAAGAATGTAGCCTGGACACTAGTATGATTCATTATGTAACTTCCTCCTGTGTCTATAGTCATGTACATTCCCTAATTTGTCAAAATCCACGCTTCTCATTGTGACCCGGTCACTTTACACATGGTATGATCCCCCGTTACTCTCATGTTGCCCCGCTTGACCAAGCTTTAGCTACTCTGTAATTACGTGTATTGTATATGTATCCTACTCACGTCACTGCCATTTTCATATATTGTCATATCGATTTCAGGCATCATTCTATATCTGTTATCTTGATTGTGTACAGTGCAGATTTCGCTTCCATTGTAGTAAATTCCCTACGAGTGCAAGTTACTTGTTTACTGGCGATATCGTGACCCATCTTGACGTATTATTTACAACTTGGCCTCTACTTGTGCATAACTATGCTATCTTAATCCAATATTGTATTTATTGTGACTTTGTATATATAATCGTGTTTTGCCAAGTGTCAGTTAGTTGAATATGCTGATTATCATCAGATACATTGCTTCGCTGTTTGTTGAAATAAATTCCTTCTCCTGACGCTGAGTGTTGTTTCGTTAATTATTTACAGTCTGTGTCGAGCGCCCATGCCGCAAGCCAACCCTTGCATCATTATTTAGTAATAGTTAAGCAATCGAAAGTTATATCTATTGTCTGCGTTACAACGCGCTAAATCACATATTGGCGACGAGAATGGCCACTACAGGATCTACTTCGTCAATTACAACAGGACACAAGCCTGTACCGTTTGATGGTTTCGTTGGTGTTTAGTATGGCTGAAACATTTTCAATTTTTCTACGTTTGTCGAATTGCACCGATTCGAACACTTATCGTTTGTGTGATGGTAGCACTTGGAATGCTCGCAAACTTGTTAAAGCTACCCCTCCAGACAATGTTGTCATTGAACCGTCTTTTACGGAACCAGCAGTTGTTAAATGGTATACGGTTCGAAGCCGACGTCCTCCTACTTGGATAGCTGAGTATTGTACTCATTAGCTTTTGTTTTCTGATATTGATGTAATTTTTTTACAAGGGGGAAGATGTAGTGAAGAAGTCTGGGACCTACTTTCTTACTCTCATTAATTAGTTCTTGAATACCCATCTAAAGGAAATATTACTGCCTTCTCTTTATTACTACGAACCCTACAATGAGGCGTTAACATGAAGAAAGGGATTGGTACTATTACGAACTACTGTAAGCCTTTGTTGTGATTTAGTTAACTGCTAATGGCATGTATTGCATTATCCACCCTTCTTAAAGAAAGCTGACAACAGTGATGTAATTTGCACAGGATCGCGATTTCCGCAATGCTTGATCTGTAGATTTCTGAACACAAGCACTCATACTTTGCAACTTACACAACAAGCTGTTGGTAGTGATTTTTGTTCCTCACTAATTTCGCTGCCCGGATAATTACAGCATGTCGCTATCGTTGCACTTACAAGTCAAATACATAGGTTACAGCACATATACACGTAACCTATAAGTACTCTTTGCAGGATGATACGTGTCAGTCAATGGGCGCCCTTTGATGTAATTCCAAACAAAATATTTTAACTTTTTGCATTTCCTAAGTAGTGTGGAATGTTCTTTGGCAGAACGAGGTGCTGCATTTTTGAAACGACACCCAGAGCATTAAAACTTTTTCTCATCTTGTATTATGACAAGTATTTTTATAGTTAGTAAAGCTAATCTCTGACTACTGACAGCAGAAACACTTTAGTTCTCAGAGTTTTTACTGAATTGTCGCTATTGCAACCCAAATACCTCTCTTTAATGCTAGATTCTAGGTTGTTCAAAAGAATTTGCAGGATGAATCCTAGGTTTGCTGATGCCTTTGCGGTAATACTGTTTATTCAATTTTTTTCACTCATCAAAAAGTGGAGATTCATGCCCTCCTGCACCCTATGACGAGGACCCTGCCAGAGTCAGGTTTTTCAACACGGAATGATTTACCCATAACCTCGTTTCCACATATACTTATAGTCACTACCATCGGTCTAGGCAGACCATCTCCTCTTTAATTATCTATCAGATTAAATCAATATCCAACATTGAAGGATTTCATATCAGGATGCTTGAAAGTATTGTTTTCGGTGGAGGCGCCTACTATGAGGCTAATGGGGCTAATGTGGCTCAGCCCCACGAAGTATATTTTAAAGTAAGGTCTCAATGAAGGTTTGAGTTTTACCGTCTATGTTAAATTGTTAATGCAAACATATTCCTCTAATTTCAAAGCTTTATGACCTTCATTTCTTGCCAATATTATTCGCCTGTCTATATTCTGCATATAAAGTAACATTCCGTGATGCAAACACGCCAGTCCCGATCTTGCCAGGCTAGACCCTAACAGAAAGAAAATCAACCGATCAATTGTTGTAGAAGTGTGGGCTATTCAAATGTTTTCTGTCCTCAGATTGGTTCACTCTGCCTAAAATTTATGCATTTGGGGCTAAATGAATCTTGCCCCAAGAAATAATTAGCACAGAATTCAATCCACGAGAATGTGTTTATTCACTATGAAGGAAAACAAACTTTCAGTGAGCGATTTCAGCTTCTGTACTTAATGTATTCACAGAGCTGATGAAGTTATTTTTCGAAACAGTGTACAAAACCAGAGATTTTTTGATTCAGGTTAAATTTCTCCATGAAACTCGACATTCGTGATAATACTAAAGTTGATTTTAAATTTTTATTATGACGTCATCATCGCCACCAAAATTTTTCTCTACGATTTGACATTGATTATTTTCCCCAAATTTAGTTTTCAAATTGTTTGTGGTACAAAACAAGAATATTGCACGAAATAGCGAAAACATTGTGTACTGTACACAATGTTTTCGCTATTTCGTGCAAAATTTAGTTTTATTGCGCATGATAATTTTTCACCCTTTCCAAATCACAACAAACATCAGGGAATACTCAAAAATTGCTAAACCTCACAAAACATGCCTTTGTACTCAAGCAATATGCACTTTTGCACCAGACATCAAACCTCTTCAAAGGAGAGGTGCGTTCAGAACATTTGAATTCGTCTCGTAGTGAGTAGGAGATTAAGGCAATATTGTCATTTTGAAAGAAACATACTTGGACTACTTGTGTCCGTGAGACCTATTGAGACCGTTTTGCATTACATGGCTCTCAAAGGCTTATCGTTCTGGAATTATACGATTTGTTTTTAGCAGTCACCACAAAGGCTTATACCGTATCGTTTAAAGCATTGCTCAGTATGTTTCACAGTGGAACACAACGCAAGCATTGGACTTTCTCCTTGGAGGAAGTCTCAAATCAGAGACAGAAAGCACACGACAAGTACCTACGAGCAGTTATCGGTCCTTCTAATCCTCAGTCGACCTTCTTAAACTTGAAAGAGGAGGAGGAGTTGCTTTCTTATTATGGAAATGTTATGGTCGAGCTTTGTGGCAAATTTATCCCGCCGGCTCCAGCATCAGTTTATGGGACATCTTTGCAATATTTTAAGAGATTTTATATGTCCACTTCAGTCATGGATTACCACCCCAGAGACGTTATGTACACGTGTATTTTCTTCGCAACTAAGGTAGAAGAGTACAATGTATCTATAAACCAGTTTATGAATCAAATTGCTCCAAATTATAAGGAAATAGGGGAATTCATAATATCAACGGAAATGTTGATGATGCAAAAGTTAAATTTTCACTTGACTGTACATAACCCCTACAGACCATTTGAAGGCTTTTTGATGGACATCAAAGTAAGAGTCCCCGAGATAAAGGATCCTGAAAAATATAGAGTGAGTGCAGAAAAATTCATCACCAGATCCTTGTTGACATATGCACCACTTGTGTATGCTCCAAGTATAATTGCTTTAGCTGCTATTAAATCAGTGTTTGGACAATACATAGAAGGATATATCATTAAGACCCTTGGAGGGGTTGATAACGGAGGACGTCTTTTGTCCAATGTAAACAGTGCAATAGCATTAGTTGCAGCATACCAACTCCCCAAGAAGCAAACAATTAGTGACATTGAAAACAAACTGGATAACTGTAGAAACCATGAGAATAACCCTAGAAGTGAACATTATCGTGAGACTGAACGGCGAGCAAAAGAAAAGAAAGAAATGGAAAAATTAGCTCAGTATGAACTTTCAAAACAGAAGCAAAGTGAAATTATTGAGGGTTTCGGTGTACAATCTATTGAATAGGAATAAATTGGCTGTATGAGATAGGCCTACATATAAGTTCAGCCCACAATTAGTAATGGCGAATCTCGTTCATTATGGTACAGTTTTTCATGCATTTGGACTGCAAAGTTCATTGTTTCAATGGTGGGTTACTCTGAAGTATATCATAGTAAGAATATCATCTGATCTTAAATCATTGGATTCATTTCCACAAATACTAAAAGGGGAGACTGACATGTATATTTCTATATATAGTGCAAATACTGTCTAGTAGTTATGTTCAAGATAACATTCTGTATCTCTGCATATATAGCTAGGCATTATAACTTACACATATTAGGGATTTTGGATGCTAAATTGCCATTTTGGTAGGGATGGGAAGATCTGCAAATGCTGTACACTGATTCTCTTGGACGTAAGATCCAGGATCATTTGTATGAGTACTAGTAGTGATCATTTGAATATTGTATGGATTTCAAATATTCTTTACAAAAGAGTATTATTATCAAATATTCTGTAAACACCTTAAGCATTCTTTTCCTTGTGTTGACTGTCACCATAGTGCAGGGGATAGTTCACTTGCCTTGAATGCCAGAAGATAGCTTTTATTCCAGGAACAACCATCAGGGAGAGGATCCAGTTTAGAAGTGTTCTTTACATATGCATGTTCATAGCAAAGGCATATTTTTCTAGTAATGGTTACCAGTGTTTCTGAATCCCCTTGAACATGTGCCCCTGATGATAATAAAAGTAAGGAAGCTCTTTGGGGAGAATTCTTCACAAAAATCAGCACAATGCTGAAGTTTTGTACCACTAATCAGCTGTTAAGATAAGAGAAGTAATCTAAGTTTGGCACATTGGAAGTAATTCTTCAACCAGTGGTAGATGCAGTTGGCTACATAGAACATGGCTCCCTCTACTAAAGATCCTGTGTAAATTTTGGCTTTGTCATTCTGAGTAAAGACAGGATTACTTTGTCAGTTTGGTTTGTTTCATAAAGACATTTACCATGTGGATCTGGGGGACTGAGAGGGCATGGTTAGGGAAAATCCATGGTATCAGCCCAGTTGAGTGTTGAAATCATACCTGTGAAGTTCCCCCATCATCCTGTAATCAATTGCTAGACCCACCACTGTCTTGAGCCTATTATTATCTCAAATGCAGGTCCAGATTTCAACTTACTAACATTAACATGAAGAGCTGTATTTTCCATGTTATATATCTGTGATAGTCCTTGTTTACACATTTTGCAGCCTTCTAAAGACTCATCTATGTATATCAAACTGGGAAACTATGATCTATTAGGCTATTGAATAGTCACAGTGTTTTCATCTCCAAATTCCTGTGTTATACTTGCCCTTTTTGTCATGTTTCTCAGCACACTGCTTTTACAGGTAAGGTAACTTCCTATTGGAAACAAAAGTGACAATATACCTAATAGTTTCTTGCACACTTAAGCCGTTGAA